>PVHP010045841.1:0-13502 GCA_004024765.1 Zapus hudsonius | reverse complement strand
CTGTGGTACTTTGAAGGTCTTTCCCCCATATTAAGCTCAAACTTGGGTTTTCAGCTGCCTGGTGTCACTGGGACTGACCCTGGGGTCCGGCCCAAAGGTGTGCTTGGGGACAGGTCTGAATTCCAGCCCAAAGATATGCAGAGAGGTTTGAGCTCTGGGGGGTCCTGCTGGCTGTGTGTTCAGATCTTTGAAAGGGAGCCAGCTTCCTCCTCCATCCCTGGACCTGGAAGCCGGAAATAGGCGATGTTCCCCCCATAAACTGTGTCTGGTCTGGATGTTGATCCCAGCAGCGTGAAGCTGTCTACAGCACTGTCAATCAAGAATTTAATTAGGGGCTGGAGAGATGGATCAAGGCACTTGCTTGAAAGCCTCTTGACCCAGGTTCAATTCCTCAGTGACCGTGTAAAGCCAGACACACAAAGTGGTGTATGCACCTGGAGTTTGTTTGCAGTGAGTGACAAGAGAGAGGCCTTGGTGTGCCCATTGTCTCTCTCTCTCAAAAAAAGTTTAAAATTTTAAAAATATTTTATTTATTCATTTTCAAGCAGAGATACAGAGAGAGAGAGAGAGAGAGAGAGAGAGAGAGAGAGAGAGACACCAGGGCCACCACCTGGTGGGTCTGGTTTATGTGGGTCCTGGGGAGTTGAACCTGCGGCCTTAGGCACTGGAGGCAAGTGCCTTAACCACTGAGCCATCTCTCCAGCCCTTAAATATTTAATTATAGTTTGTGTGTGTGTGTGTGTGTGTGTGTGTGTGTGTGTGTGTGTGTGTGCGCGCGCGCACGCGCGCGCGCCATGACACGTGTGTGGAGGTCAGAGGAGAACTTCAAGTTGCCTGTGCTTCGCCCTTGAAACGGTGCCTCTTGACACTGCAGAGGGGCCTCAGCCGAGCCTCAGACGAGCCTGCGCTGTGAGCGTCCTGTCCTCCTGGCCCAGCCGCCTGTAGGTCGTGCCAAGCTCATTAGATCACAAATGCCTAAGCCCCTTTGAATGACATGAGGGCTGGGCATGGCCTGGGTCAGCAGGCTTTGTGAAAAAAAAATAGTAAAAAACTTTAACCACTGAGCTCCCACCTTAGCCCTTCAAAACCAATTTAGACCCAGACCTGCAATTCATGACAGAGCAAAAGTTTTAAAAGGACGGTATTGGGCCAAATGACAAAGTTAGGATATGAGTGGGAGATTCAATGTATCGAGATGGTGCCCTCACTTTCACAACTGTGTTGCTAACCTAAAGAGAATATTCCTGTTCTTGGGGTCTGCTCCTGCACACGGAATGCAGACAAGGGGCGACACGAGCAGATGGGGAGAATCAGAAGTGTGCGGAGCCCCGGTAGAGAGTGCAGGCCAGGGCTGGAGAGATGGCTCAGATGTTAAGGCACTCGCCTCCAGTGCCTAAGGCCCCGGGTTCAATTCCCCAATACCCACATAAGCCAGACCCACAAGGTGGTGGCCCTGGTGCGCTCTCTCTCTCTCTCTCTCTCTCTCTCTCTCTCTCTCTCTCTCTCTCTCTCTCTGCTTGAAAATGAATAAATAAAATATTTTTTTAAAAAAGAGTGCAGGCCAGTGCCTCGTCCTATGCTTCCAAATTTTCTAAACTTGTTATTGATTTAAAATGAAGCATTCTTTAAAAAGTAACTCATGACGTTGTGCAACATTTTCCAAAGAGGAAAAACATCACTTTCAATCCTACCTCGCAGAGATAAGCCAGTTTCTTTAGAACAAAGGAGTCCTTTGGCAACACCTGGGCAGCCTGAGCCCATGTTGGGATTGGCTCACCAGTACAGGGTGGTGGGCGGGGAGGCAGAGCCAGGCTGGAATCTTTTCTGCTAGATGGGTCCCAGGAGGAAACCTGCCCCAGTTTCTGGGAGAGCCCCCCCCCCACTATTTTCTCCTGCTGCCCGGTGCATCACTTAGAAGTGTGTGGAGCAGAGCTTGCCATCTTGGGGAGCCATAGGGGTGGAAGACAGGGCAGCGTCACCTGGGGGTGGGGCACCCCCTCCCAGGACTGCCATAGGATGGAAGACAGGCTGGGCAGTGACCCCTGGAGGTGGGGCACCCCTCCCAGGACTGCCATAGCTGTGGGGATTTTGTCACAGGAGAGAGTGAGTGTCCCTCTTGCTCTTGGGCGCTCTCTTACAGACGGACACACTGACGGCTAGACCTCTGCTCTCACACACACGATTCATCCAACTGCTGTGTTCAAGTGCCAACCAACACACGCAGCAGAAGCCTTCCAAGGGAGAAAAGTCATATGACTGGAGGTTGATACGGGTTGTTGCTAATTAATAGTAAGCAACGCGGGGAGAGAGAGTTTTGGAACCCTCCCTTCCCCCTCCTCCTACTCCAAGTTCTTGTCCTCTGATGCCAAAGAATTGTACACAGGGACAGAATTAAATTTTAATTACACATTTATTCTAATTTAGTAGATAAGGAAAAGGGGAGTTGGATGGGGAAGTCATAGAGTTTTCCTGTCACCAGTGTGGGGAAAATACGTGTCAGAGAGTTCACAGAGCTTATATTATTTAGCTAGATAAACAGCCCAAGAAAGATAACAGAAAGCTCCCTTTATGAGGAAGAGAGGTTCATGAGAGAAAAGGTCTGGAGCCATCAGCTGGGGGAGGGGTACAGGCCTTACCTCCCTGAGGCCTGGGTCAGCAGTCCTTCTACTCCATTGCCATGTGGGGGAAGAGGGGCCTACTTCCTCTAGGGAAGCTAGTTTTAAGTCCTCCCCAGGTGAGTCAGAGGGACAGCTGATTGGTTCATATCTGACCAATCAGTTTTAGCACCTAGGTTGTAGCTCTAACTAGACACCTCCCATTCAAGGGGAGGGGCTGGAAGGGGAGGAGTGGTCCCTACACACACCTGACTGTCACAAGGTGACTTTGGTACATGTGGTGACCTGACCTGCGGGCCTAGACAACGGAGGTCGCGAGGGGGACCCTAGCCTGGATGAGTGGGAAAGGACGGGAGCGAGAGATGAGACCAAGACAGGAGTCTGATCCAGGTCTGTCGATGGCCGGCAACAGGCGAGCTTAGATGCTAAGAACAAGGAGGCGGCTGCACGGTTCACTTTGCACAACGTGTAAGTTTTTCAAACCCTGTTGCCGTCGGTGGTCACAGTGGCCTCTTACTGGAACTGTTTGTGATTAGCTGCCATGGCTGGTTTCGGGAAGCACATAACATTGCTAGATGTCCGCAGAGCTCAGGGTCGGCTGTGAGGCAATGCCTCAGACCCCGACAATGTGGTAGGGCGTGAGGGGACACAAATTTCCAGATGGGATGGGCACCGGGGCTCCAACCTAGAAAGTGGGAGAGGAGCTCCCTGGTGTGAGAGGCCCTCGGGCCTACAGGGGGGAACTGGACTGTGGTTTGCTGCGTCTTCCTGAAGGGACGTTCTACTTGGGGTTAGAGACGCTGGAAGAAGCAGAGAGTTTGTAGGCCCTGGAGCAGGCTGGGAGAGACTGTGCCCACGGGCCACTCCTGGGCTGCATCAATGCCCTACATAAGCAAGGCTCTGGGAAGAGAGCTTAGAGACAGAGGGGATACCAGAAAGGGCCAATGTGACATCACACATAAAATTAAAGATTTCCCTGGAATTTACTAAGGAAAAAAAAATTTAAGTCCACATTACTATTGTTGTATGTTGTTATTTGGGTAATACTAGGCTGAAACCAAGGCCTTCCATGTAAACGCGGTATCTATACATAATGAAATACTATACAGGCATAAAAAGTATGAAATCCGTCATTAGCAGCAGCATGATTGGACTACATGTAGGTCATTAAGCTACGTGACATAAGCCAGACACAGGATGTAATTACCACATATGCCACTTGTGTGGAACTTGGCAGAGATGACCTCACAGGAGTGGAGAGAGGAATGACACTTAGCAGAGGCTGGATGGGATAGAGCGGCGGGAAAGCTCATTCATGGGCACCAAGTTACAGCTAGGCAGGAGTAAGGCATTCTCGCGGGTGCTGGTGCACAGTGGGATGGGTACTGATAACTCTGTTTCGAAAAGGTGGAAGAAAAGAATTTTGCAAGCTGGGCGTGGTGGCACACGCCTTTAATCCCAGCACTCAGGAGGCAGAGGTAGGAGGATTGCCAGGAGTTCGAGGCCACCCTGAGGCTACACAGTGAATTCCAGGTCAGCCTGGGCTAGAGTGAGAGTGAGACCCCAGACGGCCCACGGAGGAGGATATGCAGCTGACTGGGGATGGGGAGGGAGGGGCAATGAGGAATTGGGGATAACAACTCATTATGGCCCACTAAACACTGGAACTCATTATGGACAATAAAAATAAATAAATAAATAAATAAATAAATAAATAAATAAATAAATAAATAAATAAAAAGGATTTTGCATGTTTTACCCTAAAGAGAAATATATTTGTTTGAGAAATATATTTGTTTAACCTGACTTAAATATTATACTATATATGCATATTTCAAAACAGCATTTAGGACCAGCTTCATGAAAAGGTAGCATTCCTGACCCCAAAACATCATTCAGTACCCTCTTGTGTGCAGATTTTTACACTTTACCAATTGAAATTTATTTAATCTAACTTTTAAAATAAAATAATATGTACCTAAAACATCAGAGTAGGAGCGAGGGCGATGGCTGAGTAGATAAAGGGCCTGTCATGCGAGCCTATTGAAGTTACATCCTCCCTCCCGGGTGAAGCCGGACCCTGTCCCGTAGCGTCTGTAATCCCAGCACACTTGGCCGGGCAAGAAGTGAGCTCACCTGGTGAACAGAGCTGCGAACAGCAAGAGACCCTTCCTGAAACAAGGTGGAAGGTGCAGCCCAGCACCCAAAGGCATTCTCTGACCTCCGCATGTGAGCCACAACAAATTCAATCTAAAGTAAATGTTTTGCACGTGTGTGCGCGTGTGTGCATGTGCGTGTACGTGTGTGTGTTTGTGTGCATGTGTATGTGTGTACATGTGTGTGTGTGTATGTGTACAGTGTATGTGCAGAGGTCCGAGGAGAACCTCTTTGTCTCCAGGAATACCAGCCCCATTTTGGAGCTAGGGTCTCTAACTGGAGGAGGACCCCAGTTTAGGCTGACGCGGCTGACCAGCAAGCCCGGAATCCTCCTGGCTCCCCAGCCCTGGGATTACAGGCATGTGGGTACCGGGCTTGGCACTCAAGCCTTCATGTTGTGAGGCAAGTACTTCACCCACCCAGCTAGCTCCTCAGCCCCTCAAACCAAACTGAAAAGTAATTCTCTTACCCTCCCTCCCCCCTCCACGTTCTCAGGTCCTCTCTTCAGGCTTGAATCCAAGAACCTCCGACAATGTGAGAAGGCCCTGGGCCTGCAGAGCAGTTTAATTTAGGGTCATCAGTGCCACTGGGCTCCAGGCTCTGCCCGTCCCGTCTTTCCGTGGGATCTACTGGCTTTGTCTTAATGGTTGCGAGCTTGCATAAGTCATTTCCAGCATGAAATATGTGCACAGTGATAACCAAAAGTGTGCGTGAGAGAGAGAAAGAGAGGGAAAGAGAGAGATCTTCCCACAGACTCTTCCCATGGCCTCTTTTTCAAAGTTTATTTTATCTTATTTTTATTTATTTAATTGCAAGCAGAGAAATAGAGAGAAGAGACAGAGACAGAGAGAGAAATGGGCTCCAGACACCTGAGCCACTCTGAATCTGGCTATATGTGGGTACTGGGGAATCAAACCAGGGTCCTTAGGTTTTGCAGGCAATCACCTTAACTGCTGAGCCGTCTCTGCACCCCCTCCCATGGCCTCTTTTTAAGATAAAGGAAGCCCTTGCTGAGAAGCATACATACCTTCAAGTCTCTACTGGTGATCATTGATTCATATATTTTCACGCATCCAATCACCAGCCAGGGCTTCCGGGTCCCTGTGCTTGACTGGGGCCTATTGCGTCCGGAGGTCACCAGGGAAAGGCAGGTATGTGAACAGTATCACTGCCCACGGCCCACGAAGGCAATGATTACACATACACACACACACACACACACACACACACACACAGAGGTAGAAGAACGTTTTCTCTTTATTGCAGAAATGATATAGAATATATATAGAGCTCCTTAGCCAATCAGGGAGCTATTTATGTGACAGGTACATGGTCGGTCTTTGGTCAGACTCTAGAGCATGCAGAGTGCACGTGGTGAGCATGATGTGCAATAGCCAATCAGGATGACCTCCTGAAACTTGTTTACAAGCTAAGCCTATTTTGGTAAACTGCCAGGCGCCATCTTGAGAATAGGCCAGGGTGTGCCTCCACAGGCCCCCAGAGGCATCCGTCCTCGACAAACAGTAAGAAGGGGAAATGGCACAAGGCATCTCCACACTGCAGCTTGGCTGGAGGCCTGGGCCGGCCTCATCCAAGGTGACCAGTGAAAGCACAGCAGTGAGTGAACTTAACGAAAGTCGCATCCTTTCTCCTCAGACCTGCCCTGAATGCCTGCCAGAGGCTCCTGGGTTAAATTGTTGGTTCCCCAACTGGAAGCACATTAGGAGATGGTCGGAACTTTCAGTCTGGTACACCCGGAGATAGTGTTTTACAAGCTATCTGGGCATCTGATAGCCCAGACAAGTAGACACATAAAACTTAGCCATCGCGTAAAGGTGGTTAATAAATCCTGGACAAACTACACTTTCCCTCCTCTTCAACCTCCTGTAGACGCTCAGAGCAGAGAGTGGATGTGTCCATGGCTGGTTACGCATGGACACCCGTTCCTTTTCCCTTTTCTGTTTTGTTTAGAAAAGACTTTCCCGTAGATCCACTCTCTGGTTCGCTGCAGGTACCCTGCTTTATCCACCCTTGACTCTCTCCTCCTTGGGTCCAGTTCGCCCTCGTCTTCTGAAGTTTACTGGCATTCAGAGAGAAATACTCGGGAAAAGTTCCTTACTAACTGTGATGCTATTTCCCCACTTTCAAATGGATGTGTTTTCGGATATGAGATATAAAATACCATGATACGTATATAGTCTTAGTTTCTGTTGCAGTCAGCTTTCTAGTTGCTGCGCAGAAAGAACCCAAGCAAAAGCGGCTTGTAGAGGAATGGGTTTATTTGGCTTAGGGACTCGAGGGGAGACTCCATCCTGGCAGGGAGAACGATGGCGTGAGCAGAGGGCTGGACATCACCTCTGCCACAGCACTGCAAACAGCGGCAGGAAGGTGTGCCAAATACTAGCAAGGGGAAGCTGGCTTATAACCCCCATAAGCCTGCCCCAACAACACAGTTCTAGTGAGGTTCTAATTCCCGAATTGCCATCAGCTGAGGATCAATCTATCAGAACACATTCAATTGTTTGTGGGGGACACCTGGGTCAAACCATGACAGTTTCAAATGGATGTGTTTTCAAATATGATATATAAAATACCATGATATGTATATAGTCTTAGATTTGTGCATATTCTGTGGCACTTACATTTAATGGCAAGAAACAGATTAAACCACAAACCTACTCATTAGTTATGTTATGGTCATAAGTCGTGGAAAAAGTAGAACAGAAAGATTGGGAGAAATAGGGTGAGGATAGAAGGAATACAACTTTAAACATTAGAGTCAGAGAGGCTTCATCTAGAAGATGAAATTTGGGGCTGGAGAGATGGCTTAGCACTTAGGAGCACTTCCTATACAAGCATGAGGAGCTGAGGTCTGAGAGACCACTCTAGTTCTGTCCCCAGGACCCACAGAAACAGCTGGGCACAGGCACACATTGCTGGAACCCCAGTCCTGTAGGGGAGCCGAGACTGAGAATCATCAGAGCTTGTGACAGAAGAGCAGGACTGAGAATCACCAAGAGACGGGGCTCAAGTGAGAACGGGTGGAGGAGGGCTGGGGAGCTGGCTCGGTGGTAAAGGCACTTGCTTACAAAACCTGATGGCCTGGCTTCAATACCACAGTCCACATGTATAGCCAGTTGCACAAAGGGGTGCATCTGGAGTTTGTTTACAGTGACAAGAGGCCCATGCATTTTCTCTCTCTCTCTCTCTCTTTCTCTCTCTCTCTCTCTCTCTCTTTCTCTCTCTCTCTCCCAAGGACCTCCTCCCACAAGGAGAGAGATGGACTTCAGGACCTCCTTCCACAAGAAGAGAGAGGAACTCCAAGACCTCCTTCCACAAGAAGAGAGAGGAACTCCAAGACCTCCTTCCACAAGGAGACAGAGATGGACTCCAGGACCTCCTTCCACAAGGACAGAGAGAACTCCACCAAACACACAAGCGGTGTCCAATCGTTACCCAACTGTGAATCCAAGCTCACAGCTCTTCTGACCACAGCACAGCTATTACCACTCAGCATGACAAAGGGTGCTTTGTGAATTCCCATTTTTCTTTCTCATAGTCCAAACCCAGCCCTATATGTACAACCGCCCAGCCATGTTAGCAGATGGTGTGAAGCAGAACAGTCACTCAGCTGAGCACATCACTGGATGACCTGAAATAAGACCCAACTCAACCAATAAAGACCAGTTAGCCGAATAAGCCACGATCAGAGTCCCACCACCTCCATGTGACAGCTGGATGAATGAGCCCAAGGTCACCGTCACACCACCTCAAGGTGATAGCCCTTTACAAAGTTTCCTCACTCAGAAGAGAACATTGCGACTTCCAACTTTCTGAGGCGAGACACTGTAGACGGAATCTCAGTAGTGTCACCATGCTACAAGGATAGTCATTTCCTAGGGACAAAAGCTTTATCCTTGTCTAGATACTAATAAAATCAACCTTGGAAGTGACTAAAATGCTATCTTATTTTTTAAAACAATCTTTTAAATGATTTCCATTTATTTGTGTGTGTGTGTGTGTGTGTGTGTGTGTGTGTGTGTGTGTGTGTGCACATGCACATATATGGCAGTCCCAGGATCTCTCGCCACTGAGAATAAATACCGGATACTTGCACTGCTTTATGTGGGTTCTGGTAGAATTGAACCAGGCTTGAAGGCTTTGTAGGCAAGCATCTTTTTTAAAAACATATTTTATTTATTCATTTTCAAGCAGAGAAATACAGAGATAGAGAAAGAGAGGGAGAGAGCACCAGGGCCACCACCTTGTGGGTCTGGCCTATGTGGGTCCTGGGCAATTGAACCCGGGGTCTTAGGCACTGGAGGCAAGTGCCTTACCCGCTGAGCCATCTCTCCAGCCCTGTAGGCAAGCATCTTTAACCACTGAACCATCTACCCAGCCATCAAACTATCTTAAAAAAAACCCACTCTCCGGGCTGAAGAGATGGCTTAGCAGTTAAGGCGTTTGCCTGCAACACAGAAGGACCAGAGTTCAATCCCCCAGTGCCCATATAAAGCCAGATGCACAAGAGGGTGCATGTGTCTGGAGTTCATTTGCAGTGGCTGGAGGCGTTGGTGTGCCCATTCTCTCTGTTTGCCTCTCTCTCTCTCTCTCTCTCTCTCTCTCTCTCTCTCTCTCTCTCTCATAAATAAATAAAAGATTAAAAAACCCACTCTGTCATTTGTTGTATTATGTGAATATAACAAAACTTAGCTTTATATGAGATACTTAAACTTAAAATATACATTTTGATTTTACCAATAAATCATCTGGTTTTATACCCAGTAATGAAAACTTACCTGAGAATTACGAGATACATAAACCAAGTTCTGTTTACACACAGGTCTGAACAGACCCTTGACCTAGAAAAGGTGTTTACTTTGTGAAAAACACATCACAGGTCTATTTGAACATATTCATCCTTGTTCTCAGAGCCTCTGACTTTCTCCCTTTCTGTGTGTCCTGGAAATTCCCTCACACCTTTCCCCTCCCCCTCTGAAAAAAAGTTGCTCCCTCCCAAAGAACCTTGCAGAGTTAATGACTAACCTGGAATCGCAGTTAGCTTTTGTCCAGAACACCGCATGGCAGTTCTGCAACTCTGGGTCATAAGAACTGTTAAGGGAATCCATTGCAATAGAGGCCAGGAGATGTCTCTCAGTTCTACAGACACATGCGTAAGTAAATGGCTCTTCTTGGAATTCTGCTAAACAGCACAGCTCATAAACAATGTACACATTTCGAACAACACGGTCTCTGGCTGTGGACTTGTGGAAGTGGCACTGCCCCCAGGCTGTCAATGGAAGTAGAAACAGACTGGACTCCCCAGCCATTACTCAGGTGAGTGTGGAAGGCCTAGTCCCCTGGGAGCAAAGAACAGCTCAGCGGTTCAGGCACTTGCCTCCAGTGCCTAAGGCCCTGGGGTTCAATTCCCTAGGACCCACAAGGTGGTGGCCCTGTTGTGCTCTCTCTCTCTCTCTCTCTCTCTCTCTCTCTCTCTCTCTCTCTCTCTATCTATCTATCTCTGCTTGAAAATGAATAAATAAAATATTTTAAAAAAAAAGAATAGCGGCTCAGCTTGGAAAAACCACTTAGAATCCGTGTGAGATGCCTGGGATGTTAAATCTGAAGCTTAGTAATAAATTGCAAGTTATCTTAAAGGTATAAGAAAGCTTGCATTGCCACAAGTTCAAGGCCGGCTTGAAGCCACATAGCAACACCATGTCTCAAAAAAGCAGGGGCTGGAGAGATGGCTCATCACTTAAGACGTTTGCCTGTAAAGCAGAAGGACCTGAGTTCAATTCCCCAGTACCCACATAAAACAGATGCACAAAGTGGTGCATGCAGCTGGAGTTTGTTTGCAGTGGCTTTGAGGCCCTGGTCCACCCATTCTCTCTCTCTCTCTCTCTCTCTCTCTCTCTCTCTCTCTCTCTCATAAATAAATAAAATATTTTAAAAGAAATAAAAGAAAAAGCAAGAACAAAAAAACGAAACAAGAGAGAAAATGTAGGCATTGGAAGAGATGGCTTTTGAGAGAAATTACTAAACAAGTCCCTACTGAGTCTATCTCTGATGAAGGTGGCAGGGAGCTCCCAAAGATGAGGGCGCCGGGCAGGTGTGCACTGAGTGCTTCCTGTGTGCACTACGCTTCCCTACAAGGCCAAACACAGTCCCCCGTTTGCATCGATGCTAGACAGAGCTGAACAGCTTTTTCTTTGTTATTTTTCTATTTTGATTTTACTTTTTGGCATTGTGTGTGCTCTATCACTAAACCACCCCTCCTATCTGCTGAGATTTTTTTTTTAATCCCAGCACTAGAGAGGCAGAGGTAGAAGGAGCATCATGAGTTCAAGGCCACCCTGAGGCTACATAGTAAATTCCAGGTCAGCCTGGGCTAGAGTGAGACCCTAGCTCGAAAAACCAATATCTACCTATGCATATATATTGTTTTCTAGCCTAGCATTACAATTCCTTACCTCACAGGATCCCTTTGGTTGGCGGCCAGAGAACAGCTCTGACTGAAGAGCTAACGGGCTCATGAACAAAATCAAAGTTCCAAACATCTCTACAATTCACGTGATTCTTAAAAATTCCCAGGGCTGGAGAGAAGGTTCTGTGGTTAAGAAACTTGCCTGCGGGCTGAAGAGATGGCTTAGAGGCTAAGGCATTTGCCTGCAATGCAGAAGGACCAGAGTTTGATTCCCCAGTGCCCATATACAGCCAGATGCACAAGAGGGCGCATGTGCCTGGAGTTCATTTGCAGTGGCTTGGAGGCCCTGGTGCGCCCATAGTCTCTGTCTGCCTCTCTCTCTCTCTCTAATAAATAAATAAAATATTTTTAAAAAACTTGCCTGCAAAGCCTAAAAACTCGGCTTCGATTCCCCAGTACACACATAAGCCAGATGTCCAAAGTGTCTCATACCTCTGGAGTTGTTTGCGGTGGCTAGAGGCCCCGGTGTGCCCACTCACTCATTCATTCTATCCTCCGTCCATCCGTCTGTCCATCCGTCCATCCATCCATCCATCCATCTATCTATCTGCTTGCAAATAAATCAAATATTCTTAAATTCCCAGCTATTGTCTGATTCAGCACACCGTTGCCTCTTATTAACAGGAAGGGAGGGAACACTGTCTGAGAGCTGCCTGCAGTTCTGCTTGCTGGGGAAAGCCAGTTCCTCCGAGAAAAGCCAGGGAAAGTAAAGCATCGCCTGCCGGACCCCAACCAGGCCCCATCCGGAAAGGGAAGTTGCCTATGGAGGGGGGCTCTGTGGGACCCTGATGACTCCCGAGGGCTGATGTGGGGTGTCCCCAGTGTTCTCGGAGTTGGGGAGAAGGAGGGCGAGGGTTGGAGGACCTAGGAACAAGCGCAATGGTTCAAGGCGTCATTATCTATCAACCAAGCACTTGTACGGCTGAAGCAGGAGACCACGAGTTTGATACTAGCCTGGGCCAAATAGCAAGAGCTTTTTTTAAAAAAATATTTTATTTATTCATTTTCAAGCAGAGAGAGAGAGAGAGAGAGAGAGAGAGAGAGAGAGAGAGAGAGAGAGGGAGCGCACCAGGGCCACCACCTTGTGGGTCTGACTTATGTGGGTCCTGGGGAATTGAACCCAGGGCCTTAGGCACTAGAGGCAAGTGCCTTAACCGCTGAGCCAACTCTCCAGCCCTAGCAAGAGCTTTTTAATTAATCACTAATTAATTAAACCCTTTCATTTTTCCTGTGATGAATCAAATTTCACATAATTACAACTTCCTTTACAAAACACTGAATGGTATTATTTTAAAATATTTTTAATTTGCAAGAAGATATATATATATACATATATACACACACACACACATATATATATATATATATATATATATATATATATATATATATATATATAGACAGAGAGAGAGAGAAAGCATGGGTGCACCAGGTTCTTTTGACGCTGCAAACGAACTCCAGACACATGTGCCGCTTTGTGCATCTGGCTTTGCGTGGGGAATCCAACGCAGGTTGTCAGACTTTGCAGGCAAGTGCCTTTGACCTCTGCAGCATCTCTCCAGCCCTGAATGGTATTCTTTGAAAAGTAAATGAACCACTGTAATACAGGAATATCTAGAATTTTATTGGGGAGGAAGTGAGTAGGGTGAGGGCAACCTCTGTATCTTTAGGAGGGCAGTACGTCTTCCACTTCCAAGTTCAAGTAAGGGGCCATCATCTCGCGGAACTCCCACATGGTGTGGTGCCCCAGCATGCTGGGGAGCACCCTTTCAAAGACGAGGGTGGCATCCACGAACAGAATGTACCATGAAAGTCCAGTGAAGGTCACCACGTAGACCACGATGAAAGCCTTCAGCACATGCTTCCTACGAGCAGAGAACGGATCTGTGTTAAGGACCGCCTCACAGGGCCATCTTGGCAGGGGACCTAGCTCCTCCTCCAGGCAGCTTTAAAACAGGACCCTGCCCTGACCTTGGTTGACATCTGTCAAAGGAGCTGGAAGTCGATGAGAATAGAATTCCAAGATTCTGTAGCCACAAAGCAACGACCCCCTGGATATGAGGGGGTCCTGCCTAAAAGTCTCTCAGAACAGCTCATTCCACAATTTATCTAGCTTGAGAGGTGCGCAGTGCCTTGGGGGAGAGGGGAGGGGGTCCCACGAAGACAAAGGAAGATTTTCTCCAGGACGAAAAATATAATGGGACCAGTGAAACTAAGCTCCTGGTCACGGGTTTTGTCCTTTC
>PVHP010045840.1:0-13521 GCA_004024765.1 Zapus hudsonius | reverse complement strand
AACTCATGGTGATCCTCCTACCTCTGCCTCCGGAGTGCTGGGATTAAAGGCGTGCGCCACCACGCCCGGCTTCAATTCTTTATTTTTAAAATTTATTTATTTGTGCACACCCGTGTGTGTGTGTGTGTGTGTGTGTGTGTGTGTGTGTGTGTGTGTGTGTGTGCGCGCGCGCGCGCGCATGTGCACATACACTAGGGTCTCTTGTCACCGAAAAGAACCCACATCCAGCTTTATATGGGTGGCTGAGAAACAGCCCTGGCCTGCAGGCTTTTCAAGCAACTGCTGAGCCATCATCCTAGCCTTGGTCTATCCTTTTGATGGCCACTGTTTAGGTCATGTTTTAGAACCTCTCACAGGGATTTCTGGAGCCTTCTCAAATCTTCCTAAAATATCATCTGGTCATGTTGCTCCTCTTATGATTCTGGAATGACTCATCACCATTTTAGAACAAAGCCAATACCTTAGTTAGCTCTAGGTCTTTCCACCTCTGGCTTTTGCCTGTCTCTCAAGTATCATCCTCCCCAAGTCCCGTTTTTACCATTTGCCCCAGTCATACTTCTCTCCCACACTGGGCTCTTCATCTGCCTTCTTCCTCTACTCACTTTTACTGTATCTGCAAAACCCATCTGTATGTGATATCCAACCAGGTACTTTCCCTTCACATTAGTGTGCTACCCTCACACTGCTCTGAGCTCTCTTACCAAAGACTTCAAGGAACCTAAGGGCACACATTGTTTCTGTTAGGTTGGAATTCAGACAACACCATGATCCCCTCCCCTAACCAGCCTCAAGAGAAGTGTCAAGAAGAGTTACAGATAAAGACTCCCTCCTAAACAAGAGCCCCACCTTCTGTATCTCAGTCTGGCCCGAGGGACTGTCCTTCTGGATCCTTTCTGATCTTGAGAGCATGTGACCACCTGGGCCCCAACCTGAACATTTTCCCCTTAAAAGCCCTGATCTGAACCTGCCATGTGCTCTTTTCGCCACCTTTGGTGAAAATAGCCAGGCAGCTCGCTTTTCCTCCTATTAAAACCTTTCCTTTCAGAGTGGTCTCTTGTGATGGTCATTTCCATTCTAATGGTTTCTACTGGCACCCCAAGACAAAGCATTGTGGTACCTGCAGTAAATTACACATAAGCACATGCATGTCTGAGTAAACATCCAGTCCTTGCAATGCTCATCAGCTTTTCATCATTCACTAATGAGTTCATTACCCATTTTCTTATAATCCACCCCTTGCAGTAGAGAGTGACTTTAAGCATCATTAGGAAACAGAGGGTGTAAACATGACACCCATGCCTTCTCTCCAGTAAGACTACTTTGATCTTCCTCAGGTAAATCCAGTTTCCCACATGTATTCAGTGGGCTCTCATGGGCTGGACCCTTCCCCACCTTTGGAAAGGCCCCTTACCTAGGCCTAACTGACTAGTCAGATTCACAGAAATTAAGGCCGAAGTGGATCTTAGGTAGAGAACTACAGCTGCAATTGAGGAGCTAGACAACTTTTCTACAGGAGTGGTCAAGGGAATGGTGGTTTTAAAATATGTTCCAAGGCACTAGGAAGATAGCTCAGCAGTTAAAGGTGCTTGCTTGCAAAGCCTACCAACCTCGCTTCAATTCCCAGCACCCATGTAAAGATACAAAAAGTGGCACAAAAATTTGGCATCCATTTTGCAGCAGCAAGAAATCCTGGTACAACCATATGCACATACATAAATATTTAAGTATTTTTTGTTTTTTGAGTGGCCTTGAACTCACGGTGATCTTCCTACCTCTGCCTCCTGAGTGCTGGGATTAAAGGTGTGTGCCACCATGCCTGGCTAAAAATATTTTTATTTGACAGAGACAAAAAAGCAGACAGAGGGCTGGAGAGATGGCTCAGTGGATAAGGCACTTGCCTCCAGTGCCTAAGGCCCCTGGTTCAATTCCCCAGGTACCACATAAGCCAGACCCACAAGGTGGAGGCCCTGGTATGCGCTCTCTCTGTCTCTCTCTCTCTCATCTCTCTATTTAATAAAGAAAATAAATAAATATTAAAAAAAAAGCAGACAGAAAGAGTATGGGTGCAACAGGGCCTCTGGCCACCATAATTCCAGATGCATGTGCCACTTTGTGCATCTGGCTTTACATGGGCACTAGAATCCAAAAAGGGCTGTCAGGCTTTGCAAGCATGTGCCTTTAACCACTAGGTGATCTTTCCAACCCAGAAAAAAAATTTTAATAATATGTTCAAGTTGGGTGTGTAAGGATCACCCTGCATTCCAGGCCAACCTGGAGCTACAGAGTGAGTCCCAGCGCAGATACCAGAGAGGAACAGTTTAAAAACAGGAATAAGTAGGTGTTGTGGCAATACCTGTTATTCCAATACTGGGGAGCCTGAATCAGAAGGATTGCAAGGCCAAGGGCTATCTAGACTACATAGTGAGCTCCAGGCCAGCCTCAAATACATGAAACCCTGTGTTCCCCCACCCCCAAAAAAAGCCAAACATGGTAGTACAGGCCCCCCCTTTTTTTTTTTTGGTTTTTCAAGGTGGGGTCTCGCTCTAAACCAGGCTGACCTGGAATTCACTATGTAGTCTCAGGGTGGCGATGCTCCTACCTCTGCCTCCCAAGTGCTGGGATTAAAGGCGTGCGCCACCATGCCCAGCAGTCCAGGCCTTTTAATCCTAGCATTTAGGAGACTGAGGTAGGAGGATAGCTGTGAGTTTGGGTCTACCCTGGGGCTCCAGTAAAGTGGATAGCAGTCCTAAGGAATGACAAGAGTGGTGGTCCTCAGGCCACTACATACACACATATGCACATATGTGCACTTGCACACACACAAACATGCACACCCATGAAGATAAAACGAAAATGTTCACAAAGGGGCAAGGTGTACATTCCTGTAATCCATAATCCTAGCATTTAGGAGGCAGAGGCCTGCCACAAATTCCAGGCCAACCAGGGCTACAGAGTGAGGCCTTATCTGAAAAAAAAAAACCTCACAATTTTTTTCTGTCCCTTTTTTCAGAAGATAAAGTCCTTTGTTCTTAGTAACACAAACAGAATTTGTGGCTGGGCATGGTGGCACACGCCTTTAATCCCAGCACTTGGGAGGCAGAGCTAGGAGGATCATCATGAGTTCAAGGCCACCCTGAGACTGCATAGTGAATTCCAGGTCAGCCTGGGCTAGAGTGAGACCCTACCTCAAAAAAACAAAAAATTAAAAAAAAAAAGAATTTGTGGAAAGTCTTTTGAGACTTCCAAAAACCAAGTCATAAGAAGTATAGTGGTTTCTACCACTCCACTTTCCTTTCTCAGATAACTTCCCATGAGAGAAGAGTTACCACTTTAGGACAGCAGACCCTTGGTAAAGGTCCATGTGGCAGAGAGGACTCCAGCTACTGGCCATGTAGAGCCAGCCATCTTGAATTTAGAGCCTCATGCCTGTGAGACCCACCTTCCAGTGTCACCTGGGTAGATCATAGGTAATTCCCAACCCACAGAAACTGCTGGATCACAAAGAAGGTTGTTTTACTTAGTTTTATTTTGGGGTTTTTGTTGTCAAGGTCTCTCTCTAGGCCAGGCTGACTTGGAATTCACTAAGTAGTCTCAGGGTGATTTTGAACTCATAGGGATCCTTACATCTCTGCCTCTTTTTTTAAAATATTTTATTTATTCATTTTCAAGCAGAGAGATAGAGAGAGAGAGAGAGAGAGAGCGAGCGAGCGAGCGAGAGAGAGAGAGAGAGAGAGAGAGAGAGAGAGAGAGAGCGCGAGCGCCAGGGCCACCACCTTGTGGGTCTGGCTTATGTGGGTACTGGGGAATTGAACTGGGTTCCTTAGGCACTGGAGGCAAGTGTCTTAACTGCTGAGCCATCTCTCCAGCCCACATCTCTGCCTCTTGAGGGCTGGGATTAGACATTGGCCACCACATCGGGCTTTTATTTTATTTTATTTTTTGGAGGGGGGAGGTTCTAAGAGTCTCAAACTGACTCCAGTCCTCCAGCCTCAGCTTGACAATTACTGGGATTACCCATTAGAGGCACCACCCCCGTCATAAAGGTTGTTTAATCCACAGGGAAACTTTATGTTCATGTGTTCCAAAGCAGATAAGTAACACAACTAAGTAATGGAAGCAGAAGCCTGGGGGAAAAACCAACCCAGACAGAAGCAACAGCCTACAGGTGGGTGTGGTGGTGTACACCTAAAATCTCAGCATTTGGGAGGCTGAGGTTACAAGACTGCTTCAAATTCAAGGCCAGCTTGGACTACACGGTGAGACTGTGTCTAAAAAAAAAAAAATACCAGGAAAAAAGGTGAGGAGAGAGAAAGAGGAGGGGAGAGAAAAGAGGAAAAAGGCTAGAAAATCAAGATGGGGAGGAAGAAGAAAGCAGAGCTGTAAAGTGGATGAAGACATATATCCCCCATCACCACTTTTGACCTCGTCCTGCCTCGGCCCGTCTTCCTTCTGCTCCTGGACTTTTCCCGGTGCAAGATGACCGTCCCGGGAGCCCAAAGGCCCCAGGTCAGTGGTCAGGAGCGCCAGGCCCCGCACCACCCCAGCAGCGTCCACCTTGGGCACGGCATCCCAGGGCCCGCGGCTGACCGCGAGCGTTCCGGGTCCTCGGGCCTCCGCCTCGTGCCCGAGCCGCCCCAGGCCCCGCCGGTTCCCGGCGCTCGAGCCCAGCGCGCTCTGGCCAGCTCGAGGCGGCGCGTCCGTGTTACCTTAGCCGGCTCCTGACGGGCTCACGGGCGCGACCGCAAGATCCAGCACCTCTGCGAGTGACCCTGGACGACCGACGCGGGCTCCGACGACCGTCCGCAAAGGCCCCGCCCCCGAGGCGGCAGCGACGTCCCTCGGCTCCAGCAGACCTCACCGCATGGCCACGCCTCCTCCGCAAACCCCGCCTCCGAGGGCACATCTCGACAGGCCCCGCCCCAAGGCACAACCTACCACGCCCCCAGCAGGCTTCACATGGCCACGCCTCCTCTACAGGCCCCGCCTCCGAGGGCCCACCCCTACAGGCCCCGCCCCAAGGCAAAGCCTGCCACGCCCCCAGCAGACCTCACCGCATGGCCACGCCTCCTCCGCAGGTCCCGCCTCCGAGGGCACATATCAACAGGCCCCGCCCCAAGGCTGCAGCGGTGCCCGCCTAGTCCTGTCCCTCCTGGGTCCCTGCAGCCCGCATTAGTTGCTAAGCAACACGGACGCGTACCTTGCATTCTGGGATACAGACTGACCAGCATGGTTGTAGCTTGAGCCTCATGCTGTGGAGACCAGGAAGAGTGACGTCCACCATCTGACACAAAACCAACTCTCCCAGGTTCATTTTCCTTCCGGGGTTATCAACCTGGGTGCGTGTGGGTTGTTTCGATCCTTACATCTCTGCCTCTTTTTTAAAAAAATATTTTATTTATTCATTTTCAAGCAGAGAGATAGAGAGCAAGAGAGAGAGAGAGAGAGAGAGTGAGAGAGAGAGAGAGAGAGAGAGAGAGCGCCAGGGCCACGACCTTGTGGGTCTGGCTTATGTGGGTACTGGGGAATTGAACCGGGGGGCCTCAGGCACTGGAGTCAAGTGCCTTAACCGCTGAGCCATCTCTCCAGCCCAGTAATTTTTTTTTTTGACATTTGCTTTAACAAACTAATATCTATGTGTTTGAGGTATTAATTGTTAATTAAATGTGGAAAGCAGGGTATTGAAAGAGAGAAGAATAAATTTACAAGCAGTAAAGGGAGGATGGATTGTATGTTCACAGGTTCTGTGGGTGTGTGGATAGGGGTGTCTCTTCTGGACATAATTCATGCCAGTGTCTATACACCAAGATCATTCTTGTTGCCACAAGGTACCTACAACCTGCAAACTTGAAAAGAACTCCCAGGAGCTCAGACCATCTAGAAAGGTTAGTTTTCCACCTCTGTATAAGTGACCATTCCTCACTCTCCTGGTCACTCAGGCTAGAAGTTTAGGGTTTTAGGGTCTTTTTTTTTTTTTTTTTTTTTTTGGCTTTTTGAAGTAGGGTCTCTAGCCCAGGCTGACCTGGAATTCACTATGTAGTTTCAGGGTGGCCTTGAATTCATGGTGATCCTCCTACCTCTGCCTCCGGAGTGCTGGGAATAAAGGCATGTGCCACTATGCCCAGCTAGGGTCGTTTGTTTAAACTGCCATCCCTGCAATGATTCTTGTTTTGTGCTTTTGGTTTGGAACCAAGAGCCTTGAACATGCTAAGCAAGTGCTCCACTACTGAGCTTTCCTTCAGACCTCTGTACCTCTATGAGAAAACTGAGGGTTCCAGACTTCCGATGGAGCCTCCATCCAGGAGGCTGGACCCTGACATCCTGGCAGCCATGAGCAGTATGGGTTTAGATACATGTGCCACACGAGAGTCTGTGTTACAAAGGAAATTTGATCAGCTAATGGCGACATACCTCCTGATCAAGTACCACCGGGCACAGAGTAGTCAGGAGGTCACGGGCACAGACAAACCAGTGTTTCCTGGGACGACGCCTTTCCCCACCCTTGCCGATCCTGCTGCCTTCCCTCTCCACCAGAAGAGGAGACAAACCGTGGCTGTCCTTCAGGCGGGTTCTTCACTCTTAAGAGTGCAGGAGTCTGAGGACAGCCAGCAGCCAGGGCAGAAGCCACGCAGAGGGGTCAGCTTGCCCAATATACCCCTGTCCTGCCCTCAGACCATGCCTCCTGTCTCCCCAAATCTCAAAAACCTACGCCCCATGACTGCTCCAGGCACCCTGTTCCCCAGCTACATTCTGAAGGTGCCAGAGAGCATGGCAGGCAGCCAGATTCCAGAAGAGCTGCCTGCTTCCATCTATAGTTGGGGTACCTATGGCCCAGGGGGCAGTCTGCAGCTCTCAGAGATCACAGGAAGCCCCCCTATCTCTGAAGAGAAGCCTGCAGCACCCTCTAGCCGGTGCCCTCAGGGCCCAGGAAGGCCTGAAGCCCCCGGGCCTGCACCGCTGGAAGATATGCAAGCAGATCGAAATCGGTGTGAGGACACTCTTCAGCTGCCTCAGGACACCCCACAGGAACAGGGTGGCCCGGGCCCAGATGACAGTCCCCAAGCACAACTTGAGGAAGCAAAGCAGCAACAACCTAGAAGCCCCTGAGCTGCGTTCCCTCCGGTTGTGGCACAATAGGGATGACAAGACCCTCTGGAGCAATCTTCATCTCCCACCTTAATGTCCAGCTCCCCTCGTCCCCCGCCACCCGTCCGCCTTCTCCCCTCAAAACCCCAAGAAAATAAACTTGTATTGACCTCAACCATCCTGTGTGTGGTCATTTTTTAATCATGTTTTAGCAAATATAGATAAGGTTAAAAGATATTTGTTAGCTAGCTGTGGTGGCTTGGGCCTTAAATCCCAGCACTGTAGTTCCCTAATTTTGGGACTACATAGTGAATTCTAGGTCAACCTGTGCTAGAGGGAGACCCTGTCTCAAAAACAAACAAACAAAACTCAATTACCTCCTCCCCCACAAAAGATATTTGTTAAATACAGGCAGCTGAAACAAGTTAGAAATGCACAAATTTTAGCCGGGCGTGGTGGCGCAAGCCTTTAATCCCAGCACTTGGGAGGCAGAGGTAGGAGGATTGCCATGAGTTTGAGGCCAGCCTGAGACTACAGAGTGAATTCTAGGTTGGCCTGGGCTAGAGCGAGACCCTACCTCAAAAAACCAAAAAAAAAAAAAAAAAAAAGAAATGTAGAAATTTTAAGCTGTTAAGGAAAAATGATGTGTGTTCACAGGTTCCAAGCTGATCTTGTCGTTGAGTGTGAATAGTGTTTCCTCTCTCTGGTCATATTCATTTTAATAAACATAGACCATAGTTGTCATTAAAACAAGTGCCCTACAACTTGAAGAGTTATGAAATAGCTCCCATGGGATCAGATAGCTTGCAATGTCACAGGTTTCCTCCTGCCCTAGTCACCCAAGCTTGGAAGCTTAGGGTCATTTGTTAATATTGTCATCTTTGGAACCTGACTTCCAAGTGCTGGGATTGAAGGCATTCACCACCACACCTGGCTGCTTCTTCTTGAGCAATGTTTTACTGGCATGTTCTATCGTATCTGGCAGAACCTTGTGAATGGACATCTCAAGAATGTCTGAGTTGCTTGAGGGTCTAAAACAGGGCTAGCTAAAGAATGGCATCCTTTCCTGAATGGGGCAGGTTTCCTTCTAGAAGGTCTGTTGTCTAGTATAAGGAAATCCAGTGATGTCCCACCTTATCTAGGAGATAGTGGGTCCCAAATGGAGCCCTGCCCTAACATAAAATCATTCCTTTAAAAAAATTTGTGGGCCTGGGCTAGAGCAAGACCCTACCTCAAAAAACCAAAAAAAAAAAAAAAAAAAAATTGTGGGCCAGGCGTGGTGGCACACGCCTTTAATCCCAGCATTCACACTCAGGAGGCAGACGTAGGAGGATTGCCGTGAGTTCGAGGCCACCCTGAGACTACAGAGTGAATTCCAGGTCAGCCTGGGCTAGCGTGAGACACTACCTCAAAAAAACAAAACAAAAAAATTTGTGTTCTTAGGGCGAGGTGGCGCACGCCTTTAATCCCAGCCCTTGGGAGGCAGAGGTAGGAGGATCACCATGAGTTCAAGGCCACCCTGAGACTCCATAGTGAATTCCAGGTCAGCCTGGGCTAGAGTGAGACCCTACCTCAAAAAAACAAAACAAAAAAAACCCACAAAATTTGTGTTTCTTTATTTTATTCATTTGAGAGAGAGAGAAAGAGAGAGAATTGGTGTAACAAGGCCTCCAGCCCCTGCAGATGAGATCCAGCACATGCGCCACATTGTGTATCTGGTTTTAGGTCCTTGGGCTTTGCAGGCAAGTGCCTTAACTTCTAAGCCACCTCTCCATCCCAAATCATCCCTTCTTTAGGAAACCTTTTCTATAAGGGCACAGAGAAGGATTTTATGCACATATTGGAGGATATAAATTTGAATATGGGACAAAAAAGCTTTGTCTTTTTTTTTTTTTTTTTTTTAGGTAGGCTCTTGCTCTAGCCTAGGCTGACTGGGAATTCACTATGTAGTGACATGGTGGAATGGAACTCATGGTGATTCTACCTCTCTGTCTCACCAGTACTGTGATTAAAGGCATGGACCATGAAGATTAGTCTATTCTTTTTTTTTTTTTTTGGTTTTTTTGAGGTAGGGTCTCGCTCTAGTCCAGGCTGACCTGGAATTCACTATGTAGTCTCAGGGTGGCCTTGAACTCAGGCAATCCTCCTACCTCTGCCTCCCAAGTGCTGGGATTAAAGGCGTGTGCCACCACGCCCGGCTAGTCTATTCTTTAAAAATATATATTTAATATATTTCATTTATTTGCAAGCAGGAGAGACAGGAGTAAGAGAAAGAGAGCGCGTGAGTAGGGATGCACTATGCCTCCAGCCACTGCAAATGAACTCTAGAAGCATGCAGCACCTCATTCGTTTGGCTTTACGTGGGCACGGGGAAATGGAACTTAGGTCATTAGGTTCTGCAGGCAAGCGCCTTCATCGCTGAGCCATTTCTCCATCGTTAAAACATATTTTTACTATTTGCAAACAGAGACATATAGAGACAAAGACTGGGCACCCCAGGGCCTCTAGCCAGTGGAAAAGCACTCCAGGTCCTCATGCTTGCTCAGCTATCTCTCCAGCCCCCTGGAGGTGAAATAGGAAATCAAGGTCGAAGTTTTGTCCCTGTAGTTTAGAAAATGTGCGCGACTTCGCCCGCCCCAAACTACATTTCCCGGCAGGCCACGCGCCTCCGCCCTCCATATTTCCTCCCGGCATCCTCCGCGGTGGGAAAGTGTGGAGCGGACTCCGGGCAGGCCAGGCCTCCTTCCCTTCGTCGTGGCCGCCGCTGGCGCGTTGAGAAGATCTTCGCGGTCGTCCTCGCTGTTGGCCATGTCCGCCCAGGCTCAGATGCGGGCCCTGCTGGACCAGCTCATGGGCACAGCTCGGGACGGTGAGTCCGGGTGGGCGGCCGGCCTGGCGCTGGGATGGAGCGGGAGGCGAGGCCGCGGCGTCGCCGGAGACGGGGCCCGCGCGCGGCTGGATGCGCCTGCGCCGGCGCCGACCCCGACCCCGGCTGCCGGGCCTTTGTCTGATTTTCCTCGCCGGCGAGCCCGGCCTGGGGCGACCTCCTCTCTCGGAGTCGGGTCGGTTGGACGAAGGGGTCGTGGCGACGTCCGCCCCGCGCGGCTCTGCGCCCCTCCGCGCCCTGGAGCATCGGCCCTGGGGCTGGAAACCGCGTGGGCTCCGGGCGGGGCGCTGGCAGCCGTGTGGCGACCCCGGCGGGTCGAGCCGGGGCCCCCGGTGCTGCTCCTTCGGCTCCCAAGGGGAGCCGCAGATCGAGCTCCCGCCGTGAACTTCTCCAGCCCCCTGTCCCCCAGCACACAGGACAGACAGCCTCTGTTTAGCCAGCGCTTGGCAGTGGTTAGGTAGGCGGTTCTCTAGGGAGGAGTGCAAGATCAGGACGTTTCAGGAGAAAGCAGTTGCATCCTTGCTTGCAACATGCTGCGGTTTGTGTTTTTTTTTCCGGAGGTAATGAAGTTGTAATTTCTCACTGGCACATTCGCAGGGTCGTGCAGATTCTTTGCACTTTACTTCATGGTGAATAAGTGCTTTTTAGCTTTCTTTGTATGTTGAGTTGCTTTTGAATTGCTTCCCATATTTTTATTTCATACAAACTGAACAATTGTGGCCCCTTTATTTTATTTATAAAGGTTCAGTGTATCTTTGCCTGCCTACATCAATCTGCAAGGGAGTTGCAGAAAAGCCTCATGTTCATCGAGCCGTGAGTCACAACCAATTTCTAAGCTGTTATAACAAAAAAAGTGTTTGCTCTTTTTCACAAGTAACTTTAAAAGTGTAGTTTAGAAAGAAAACATTTTCAATAAAAAGACACTACATTAATCCTGGATGCTTGCAAATCCTAAAATATATTCCTTCTTAACTATGACACAGCTCTGTGTCCTATACACAGATCAGCCTTAAAATTTGTCACATACCACTTTGCCTTTACTTTGATGTATCATTCCCCCTGACTTCCTTACTGCAGGTGTGGGCAAGAAAACTTTTCCTTTAAAACTTTTCAACAGCGGGCATAAAATTCTGCAGCTGAGTTCTTGAAGATTGCAGATGGGTACAGTATGGTTGGAGCTCACAGTGTGTATTGACTAACCTAGTTCCTTTTTGCTTTCTCTGGTTCTGTTAAAAGTGACTCCCAGGTGCCAACTTTTCTTTTTTAAGGGTGGGGATGCATAGAGGGATAAGAAGAAGAAGAGGTCTAGATTTTGAATAGTGATAGAATCAGAAAGCTTTCTTCACGTAATTGTGGGCAAAGCACTGTCTGTGTATTCGACTACAACAAAAAGATTATTAACATTGGTTGGTGGAGATTACTAGCTATACGTTGTATGTGGTGATTCATGGCACTCTGATTACATGGGTTTTGGTGTCTCATTGCCCACATGTGTATGTATGTCGGGCTAATGGCTTTTTGGTGCTCAGCATTTTATTTCTGACTCCTTGTCTTAGGCACAATAATGGAGTCAGCTGTCATCATTAAGTGTGATTCTTCATGAAATAGCTTCAAAAAACTTCTCTTCCACATTCCAGTTGTAAATGTCTTTAGGTGAACTTTTCAGTGTGATAGGGAGAACACAGAAATGATAGTCTACAAATCCCAGGTGAATTGTGCAAATAGCCTTTTGTGGTTAACATGATAATACTTTCCTATTTAAAACCACAAATGAATTTCAGGAGATGAAACCAGACAGAGGGTCAAGTTTACAGATGACCGTGTCTGCAAGAGTCACCTTCTGGATTGCTGCCCCCATGATATCCTGGCTGGGACGGTAGGTGCATTGGAGAACCATGTGGGACATTCAGGGTGGCTGGGACAGTGAAGTGGGTTTCATATGGTCAGTGAGGATTCTAATTTTTTTTTTAATATTTTATTTATTTATTTGAGAGAGAGAGAGAGAGAGAGAGAGAGAATGGGCACGCCAGGGCCCCCAGCCACTGCAAATGAACTCCAGACACACACGCCCTCTTGTGTATCTGGCTTTACATGGGCACTGGGGAATCGAACTCAGGTCCTTCTGTGTTGCAGGCAAGCGCCTTAACCACTAAGCCATCTCTTCAGCCCTCTAATTTTTTTTTTTATTTTTTGAGGTAGGGTCTTCCAATTGCCCAAGCTGACCTGGAATTTACTATGTAGTCTCAGATGGCCTTCAAGTCATGGTGATTGTTGTAGTCAGCATTCTGGGTGCTGCACAGAAAGAACCCAAACAAAAGCAGCTTGTGGAGGAATGGGCTTATTAGGCTTACAGACTCGAGGGGAGACTCCATCCTGGCAGGGAAAATGATGGCATGAGCAGAGGGGTGGACGTCACCTCTGCCACAGCACTGCAAACAGTGGCAGGAAGGTGTGCCAAATACCAGCGAGGGGAAGCTGGTTTATAACCCCCATATGTCCACCCCCAACAACACAGCTCTATCGAGGTTCTAATTCCCGAACTGCCATTAGCTGGGGATTGAGCATTCAGAACACATTCATTTGTTTGTGGGGGACACCTGGATCAAACCATGACAGTGATCCTCCTGCCTCTGTCTTTCCAGTCCTGGGATTAAAGACCTGTGTCACCAAGCCTGGCCAATGAAGGTTTTTCTAGTTGAATTCCACTTTAGCATGTAAAATTCCATTGCTCTTCAAATTGTGTATTGCTTGGTGGAATTTTGTGTTATGAAACATTAAGCAGTGCAAATTCTAGCAAAAAGTGTGCCTTAGGTCAGCCAATACATTTGAGTGGGTTTGTTCTCTAGATTTCAAGTTCATTGTATGATAGACTTTTACTTTAGCAAGTTTTATACCTTTCTCCAGTGTTTCAATTTTTAAAAATCAGTTGGGGAGAGGCTGGAGAGATGGCTCAGTGGCTAAGGTCATGTGTTTGAGTCCCCAGTACCCACATATAGCCATATGTACAAAGTGGTATGGCTTATGCATCTGGAGTTTGTTTGCAGTGGCCAGAGGCTCTGGTGTGCTCATGTTCATTCTCTCTCTCCCCACTCCCTTGGAAATAAATCAGTTGGAGATAACTTGTATAATTTTGTGACCCTTTCAAGAAATAAATACAGGGTCTAGGGAGGTGGCTCAGCAGTGAAAGGCCCTTATTGCAAACTGTGCTGCCTGGATTTCAGTTCCTCAGTCACCCATGTAGAGTTGCAAGAAACCTTGGTGTGCCCATACACACACGTGTAAATAAAATTTAAAAAATCAATATTTTATAGCGAATCATGAATTTTATTATTTTTTGGGGGGGGCACATTTCAAGCTGACATTCTCCCTTCCCTCCAAGGTAGGGTCGCTAGCCTAGGTTGACCTGCTACTAATCACTCTAGTCCCAGGCTGTCCTTGAACTCACAGCAGTCCTACCTATGCCTTCCAAGACCAAGGAGTGAAGGTGTATTACCACCATGCTCACGTTGACTTACTTTCTTTTTTTTTTTTTTTTTTTTTTTTTTTTTTTT
>PVHP010045839.1:0-13536 GCA_004024765.1 Zapus hudsonius | reverse complement strand
CACTATGTGAGTGACTGCCAGGGAGGCTTTTGAAAATAGAAGCTAGGTAATCCAGATTGTTGTATATTTGCTAACTGATACTGACCTCATTCTCCGATGGAGATTGTGTTTGTATGTTTTCGGATACAGCGAGGGAGCTGTGGCCCATATAACCCTACCAACCAACCACAGGCAGAAAGCTGAGATCCTGGCATGAGATAAGCCACCACAGTCATATGGGGGAGCATCCATATGGAACCCCATAGAGAATGATTGGATGAACAAGGGACCCACAGTCATAGCCATTCAATCAACAAACGATAAGCCAGTGAGACAGAAACCAATGAATCTCGACACAAAAACCGCTAAGCTCACAACACTGAAGCAGCCTCAATACTCACCCACCACGACTCAGGGAACTGAGTGGAAGAGGGGGAAGAAAGATTGTGAGAGCCGTGGTGGGGGATAATATCAGAGACTTGGCAACCCTCAGTAACAACACACTTGGGTCATGAGAACCCGGCTGAAGACTGGGCTATCCATGGTCCCCTACCACAAAGACTGATACAGACGTCCCACGGAGGAGGATATCCAGCTGACTGGGGATGGGGAAGGGGGGCAACGGGGAATTGGGGATAACAACTCATGGTTGGCCCACTAAACAATGTAACTCATTATGGACAATAAAGGAAAAAGAAAGCAAGCAATGGAACATAGTCAATTGTTACCCTTTTAGATTTTTGAGTGCCTAGATAGACCATATAGAACTATAAGAGAAAAGGTTTGAGTTGGGAACCTTGTGGGAACTGTAGCACTTACACAGTAGTAAAAGAAGAATGGATGAAGAAGATCAATGACTATTATAATGTTATGAGGAATGACATGAATGAGTGATGTCATAGAAGCGAAGGAAAAAAAGTTTTTTTTTCCTAAGAGAAAAGTAAATTCGACAGAATGCTAACAAGAAAGAAAAAGTGGGGAAAAGAATGAATTCAAAATAAATTATTTATTTTGGATTATGTATTAACAATTTTGCTAGAGTTGGAAAACTGACAGGTTACTGTGTGCTGAAGAATGTAGAACTTCCATCATCGACAGCTCATGCTGATGTGATGCTGTGATGAACCTCCAACCCAGGCACAGTTTATGGGAGGAAGAGGAAATTTCTAGATCCAGGGGAACTTCCATAATGGCAAAGGAGGGTGGCCCCCTTTCACAGGTTCAAGTAGAAAGAAAAAACATTAGAGCACCACAAGCAAAACCAAGAATCAGGGAACTCCAGGCAAGGCTCAGACTTCTTTCTGCATACCTTAGGCTGGAATTCTAGATCCGCCCCCAGTAACGCCTTAGGTCTGGACCCTAGGATGCACCCATAGTGGCACCTCCTCTAGCCAAGAGACTGGAGAGGAGCTTTAATAAAACTCTTGAAACTATTGGGGGTCATCGATTCAAAATACCACAGCTTCCCTTTTTAAGACGTATTAAAAAGTATGATGGAGCAGGGTTTGTAGTAGTGCAAAAATCACAGAACTCTGAAAGGCTGAGGTAGGAGGATCACTATGAGTTCAAGCTCAGCCTGGAGCTACAGAGAGAATTTCAGGTCAGACCTGGCTGGAGTGAAACCCTGCCTTGAAATAAACAAACAAAATATGACTGAAGTCAAACATGCAAAGCAGACCTGTAATCCCAAGTACTAAGGAGGTCAAGGTAAGAAGAAGGAAATTTTGAGACCACTCTGTGTTACATAATGAACTAATACGATACTGCTTAAAACAACAATGAAAGAGGAAACAAAGAAAAAGTAAGTAAGCCGGAGATGTAGAGCTGCAGGAAAAACAGCTGTTGGGTAGTTCTTTTGTTATAAAGAATATTTGGTCATGTTTGGATTAAGAGGGAAAATACAGAGAAGGAAGAATAAGAAAGACTTTTTTAGTATGTGTGAAAGGATGGGATGAAGAATAAGTGAATGCTTGTGTCTTGGGATGCCAAAGGGACATTGTCCCCTATGACAGAAAAGGAAATAAAATTCACAATGAGATTACAGATCATTTGTGCTAGAGATAAAGGAAGTTGACATGACCACATAGGAGATTATCTCTTCTTCCATTTTTAAGTAAAAGACAGACATACATTAATAACTGAACCTAGTAAAGACTTTAATTTTTAATTACTTTATATAATTGACTATGATAATTTATAGCAAAATTTTATTAAGAAAAGTTGGAACCTAAGCACTCACATCAAGATAGTTGATATTTTAGCAAATTTTAATTTTCCTTTAATTCAAAGAATGTTTTGAAAACAAATATTTTTCTCACTATTGTTAAATTATCTTCCTTTATTTTAAAGTGACTGTGATTAGATATAAAATGTACAGTATTTGACATATTCATATACCTTTTTTAAAAGTCACTTATATCAATTTACCTTAGCAGAAGAATATACTGCTGACACTTAGTATGTTATTATCATCAAGAAAGAGAAATGTTTGGAGGGTGTGTTTAAAGTACAGATTTAAATGACATAAGCAAATTAAGGTAGACTTTAAAATGACAGTTTTTCATTCAAATTGATTTATCTTGGATTGCTTACCACTGTTAGAACTGTAGTGACATAATTTCATGCATCTTCCTTCTCAGAAACCTTATGATAACTTCCTAGAATCTGTTACTTGAAATTCTATTTTAATAATTTTCTTGTCTTCCATTGTATGTTCATTCAATATTCCACAAGATACTAAAAAAGCATTCAAAATGTATTCCTGCTTAATGTCTGTTCTTGACAACAGGAGAACAAGCAATAAATTATTTCTAAAATTCCTGCCAGGCGTGGTGGTGCATGTCTTTAATCCCAGCACTTGGGAGGCAGAGGTAGGAGGATTGCCTTGAGTTCAAGGCCACCCTGAGACTATATATAGTGAATTCCAGGTCAGCCTGGACTAGATCGAGACCCTACCTCAAAACAACAACAACAAAAAAAAAAATCCTGGACTTTCACATAAATAAAATGTCAGTGAAAGACTCTTTTAACAGGAAAAACTAGGTGAAAGGATTGACTAGAAATACTATACATTTGCATAAAAGAAAATTTTTTATTTCAAGGCAGGATTATTTTTATATATGCCTTTAACTACTCCCTTCTACTAATTAAATTCATGTTTGTTTACTTTGTGGCAACATATTATTGCCAGTGGTTTTCAATTCCAATATTTTCTTTTTTAAAAAAATATTTTATTTATTCATTTTCAAGCAGAGAGAGAGAGAGAGAGAGAGAGAGAGAGAGAGAGAGAGAGAGAGAGAGAGAGAAAGAACCAGGGCCACCACCTTGTGGGTCTGGCCTATGTGGGTCCTGGGGAATCAAACCCAGGGCCTTAGGCACTGGAGGCAAGTGCCTTACCCACTGAGCCATCTCTCCAGCCCATCAATTCCAATATTTTCTGCATGAATAAAAATTGACGAGCCAGAAGCAGAAATAAACAATATTTATTTGAATGACTTTAAAAGGGGAGCAGATTCCAGTCTAGAACTGATAATAAATTGAAACTAGGATTAAAAACTGATAGTGAAGAGTATTCTACTATGAAAGAAATTTTGAGGTAATATTTGTTACTGTTATTTCAAATCTACCTAAAATCATTCTTTTGAAGTAAATATATTGCAAATAGCACTGCCAACTGAGGCTTTCCTGAAAAAGATAGAAATAAGATTTTGGTGTTCTGATTAATAAACAAACTTGAAAATTTGTTGAAAAACTGGTTCATAGTGATTTCCATTTAGTTGTTTTTATTTTAATATTGTATTAATATAACTGTGCATTTAGTGCCTAGTATTATACTACTGACAAATTTATAATGTGTGGCAGGCAGATATTCCAAAAATATTTAAATTTCATGACTTCCTTGATGAGTGAGGCAATATTATGAGTAGGAAAAATATGCATATAGTCAAAGTCATTAGCTCAGACTTGCACAGATACTAAGAATTAGAGCTGACATGCTCCCAAGATATTCTGGTTTAAGAAACTCTATTTTTAACCAATATGAACAAAATGCTTTAATAATGATTAATATCTCATAAAATTAAGTAATCTAATTTTACATATTAGAAAATTACTTGATAGATATGTATGTATTGTCAATGGTAGTTGGTACTAGAAGTAGAAAAGAGGCAATGGTGACAGGGAGGATACAAGAAGGAAGACTTGAGAAAGGAAAAATATGGAGGGATAGAGAAATGAAAATCAACATTTGTTCAAAATATAGCACAATAAAATCTTTAAAAAGAAAGCATACAGAAAATATTACCAAAAATTAACAGGACCCATATTCATGTCTCAATTCTGAAATTTCACACTTGGCTTTTTTTTAGCACCATTCATGCAATGATGAGTAACTTCTGTCTGCCTTTGTCTCTTCAGCTTCAGGTTTATGTTTACCACACCATTACTGTCCTTTCCTCACACAACATTCAAACAAGAAGGGTCAGTAAAACATTTGCACAATCACAGAGCCTTATTAAAGGTGAAAGGAACAGTTATCTCTAACAAAAATTCTTTTCTAGAAGGAAGAGTAAATAGCAACCAAGCCTGGTGACATACACCTTTGATTCCAGCATTTGGAAGGCAGAAGTATGAGGACTACCTTGAGTCCCAGACAAGCCTGAGGCTACAAAGTAAGTTTCAGATTCGTCTGTGATAGAGTGAGATCATACTTCAAAAAAAAAAGAAAGTGTAAGTAGCAAAAAAATTTTATCTATTACATTTTGCAAGGGCAACTTTTTGACCAAACTGGTTGAATAATATATCCTATTAACTAATTAATCTCTATAGAAATTTCTATATTTGTAATTAAGAAAATGGAAGAGATATTATTTAAAAATAGGGTTTAGCATGTACCTCGTTTTTTTGTTCCTTTCACAATTAGTAAGCCATTACACTGAAAGGACAAGTTGTAGTTCGACTGATGTTCCGAGGTCTAATAGAACATTTTGCTTTTAAAATGTATTGGCTCTTTAAAAAATATACAGCAACATTTTGAATAATTTCTATTGTGAACAAGCAAATGCATCATTATTTTTCTTGTCAAAGTCCTAACTATGGCCATTGCATTGATATAAAGACCAATTTAATTTAATTTAATATTCTAAAGGATCCACACTCAGTTGTATCAACAAACATCTTTTTTGTCTGTATGATAAACCTCTATACCATGTATTGATATTGTTTTACACATAAGTATTCCAATCAAAATCAATGTAAAGGAGGTTACAGGGAATAAAGTGAATCCTTTTAAGTGTGAATAATATTGTAGCTCTTATCTCATTTCAATAAAACAGGCAGCATTCAGTCCAAACAGACTCATATCTACTCCTTTCCAAGATAATGGGATGAATACTAAGGATGCATTTGAATGAGTTATGAGGAAGGATACTTCTTAAGAAAGAAGTTATCTTCCTCCCTATAAAAATGTGTTGAGGAAGTAACCATGTTTTTAAGAACTGTCCATTATGAGAATGGGAAAGAAAATGAATGAAGGATGGCATCTGTACTCACATTTTCATCCAGCTCATTTCACAGGCATTGCATCCCAGTTCTCAAAGTAACAGCCTATTATAAAAGGGAGTAAATTCTAAGGGAGTTGTTTTTTCTAAACCCTTTTCTGTGAACACACAAGCTAAAGTAAAATACTGAGAGAAACATAAGTAAGATCTAAGCATACAGCACTGACTTTGAGTGAGTGTGTGCTTGGATGTACAAAGTATGCCCATTTGCTTGAGTAGGGAGTTCTATAAAAAAAAATGGACAAGCTTTTCTACTGCTGTGGTTGTGGTAATAGCATTGGAAATTGCCAGCCTCAGTAAGAGAATACAGGTAGTATATTGGAGAACAATTTCATGAATGCACATAAAACACTTTGAAAACTGCCTCAGATATTTAGCTGAGAGGATCTTTTAAAAAAAATCACGGAAATCAAGCACATTATTACTCTTATTATAAGTGGGCATTATAAGTAAAATAAAAATCATTTCCCCTTTTTATTGCAACTCAATATGTTAGAGCAGCAACTAGGCTACAACTCTAGGCCCATCTACCATGACCCACTTTGTCCTGCAAGGCTCTACCTTGTAAGTTTTCCAAAACCTTCCCATACAACAAAACTTTGTTGGGAAGCATGCATTCAAACACATGACCAATTGGAGGACATTTTTCACTGAACTCACAATATATATCAATATCCATTTTTTTAATTTGTTTATTTTCTGTTTGAAAATATTTATTTACTTATTTTTTATTTATTTATGCTTTGGTTATTTTGAAGTATGCTCTCACTGTAGTTTAGGCTTACATGGAATATACTATGCAATCACAGGCTGGCCTCAAACAAAAGGTGCCTTCTACCTCTGCCTCTGGAGTGCTGGAATTAAAGGCATGCACCATTATGCCTGGAAACTTTTTTCATTTATTTTTGAGAAGAGAGCTATACAAAGAAAATGAGTGTATGGGTATACCATGGCGTCTTACCACTGTAAACAAACTCCAGATTCATGAGCCATTTTTTCCATCTGGTTTTATGTGAATAATGAGGATTTGAACCTGGGCCAGCAGGGTTTACAAGCAAACACCTTTAACCATTGAAACATCAACCCAGACCTTAAACTTTTTATTGATAATTTTCATATATATGCATAATGAATTTTGATCATAGTCTTCTTCCATTACAGTTTCTTCTCTCTCCTCCTCATTGCTTCTTCCACAGAACACCTTCTTTCCAAATAGTGCCTCTGCTATTTTTTTAGAGTTAGGTTCTCTCTACAGCCCTGGGTGACCTGGAATTCAATATGTAGTCCCAGGCTGGCCTCAAATTCATTCAGATCCTTCTATTTCTGCCTCATAAATGCTGAGAGTAAAAACATACACTGCTAGGGCCAGCTGTCCCTCTTCAATTTTGATGTTATTTATTTGCCCTTTTTCATTATACATGATGGCACATTGATAGACCCTGTATTGTGCAGTAGTTGTGCAGGTAATGCTAGCCACTCTGAAGTCATGAATGAAATAGACATTTTGTGTCCAGAAGATATCATTCCAAAGGACTCCTCCCTGTCCTTTGGCTCTTACATAATTTCTACACATAAGCCATGGAAGGCATGATACAGATGTCTCATTTATATCTGAACACTCAAATGTCATTTCTTCTCTGCACTTTGATGAGCTTTGACTGACCCTAATAGTCACTACATCTGTAAAAAAACTGTTTAAAAACTTATCTAATCTAAGGATATAAACATAAATATTATATTGAGGACAATTTGATGGGTGCAACATACCCATCTATTTATGTAAACTATAGTAATAGCTTCTCACCAGATGTCTATGATCTATGCCATGGAATTTTGACTAGGTTTTAAGTAGCAAACATAAATTTTGACTTGTAGAGAGGGCCTTAAATCCAATCAGAAGGTAGTTGGTTATCCCCACCATGATCATGCCACTATTGCACTAATGGGGGCAACTTGTAGAGTTGTTGGTCTTGTAGCTTGTAGGTTCTACCACTACATAAAATTTCTGATGACTTTTCAATCCTAGCAGCCCACATCACACTTTCTAGCACGATTACAACTAGGCAGCAGGGAGGAAGCTTCAATCTAGATTACAATTTGACTTTAATTGCTCTTCAACAGTCATATCTTCAGCTATAGGGTCTTACCATCTAGTTCAGTTGAGCAACCAAGAGCATTGACAATAACCCTTGTTGTTAGGGGGTGTAAATGGGCTTCTCTGACCAATAGCTCACAGGGAGGCTTCCCACCACTGGCACTGTGATTTTCTTATAACAACCTGAAACTTCTTGGGGCATCATTTTCCATCCTGTGGGGAACTTCTGCTCAAACTCTCTGTGAAATTGTGTTTTCAATCAACTAACCAGGAAGTAGGTTCTCATATGCCTTATTCCTGATGTTTTTATTTGTGATTATACCACCCCTCCCCACACTCTCCTCCATAACCCTTCCCTGACCCCACTTAGACCTTCCCAATACCTGGAAGAGGGTGAGGATTAAAGTCAAGAGACAGTAGACATTATGTAGAGGGTCAATTATATTCTCATACCTGCTTGTGATGTAAAGAAGATGAAAAAGCAATGTCTCATATTCAAACATTTAAAGTAGAACTTTGTTTTGTTTTAATGGGAAAGAAATATATATATGATAAAATAGTTGGTTTGATTTATTTTTCACTGTATTGCTTCAGACCAGCTAATTGTTTCTTGCCTTCTAAAAATAAAAATTCCCTAAAACTAAACAGGAAAGCCAGCAAACAAAATTTCCCCAGACAAGGCTAAAAAAATTACACCAGTAAACTCTTATGTAGCTATCATCTCTTCAAAAACCACCAAAAGCTTCTTATAATTTACTACTGCTGCTTGGGAGATGGCTTGGTGGATGAAGCTACAAGCCTATTGTTGATGTGAATTCAATCCTCAGCATCCAGTTAAAAATAAAATGGTTCATCTGCCTATGAATCTCTACTTGGAGATGGACCCAGGAGAATCCAGAAACACACAAGCAGCAGTGGCAAGAAAGGCACTGTCTCAAGATGGGAGGAAAAAGAAACACCCTGAAGTTTTTCTCTGACCTCAGCACATGGCACTGGGCACTGTTACAAGTGTGCACACATGCACAAATGCATCACATAAGCACACACACATACCTATGCAAAAAATAATGAAACAAAATAAAATAATTCAAAATCTTCTAAGGATTTTGTCTTAGCCAATTATCTTTTTTTTCTTTTTTTCCCTACTGAGTATTGATCTTTGTTGATCTCTGTGTTGCCACTCATTCCTTTAAAAATGCTTCTCTTCTAAGTTACCATTTTCTTAACCTCATATTTCTCAGGTGGAGTATTCTTCATATCTGCTAGCCTCCTTCATTTTCCCTGCCTTATAATTCTGGGTATCCTTAAGAGTTTTAATCTTTGATCATTTAGCATTTCATAGATTTAATCTCTTAAAAACAGTTAAACTTCTACATGTCAATGAAATTCCAAATATTGGCCTTGATCAATGAATCTTCTCCTAAATAACTAGCTTATTCCAAATATTTTGCAGCTCCTTGATACAGCATATTTGTTTTCATCATAGTAATTTCTACTTGGATTGACATTTGATCATTTCCCTGATTAAGTTAATGTTTTATAGACCATTGTCATTTTTAGAACAGAGGCAGCTTTTTACATCTTTTGACTCTTCCCAAAATTCTGGTAATATACTTTAAACATAAAGCGGAATTCTTAATGGTATTGAAAACTATCCAGATTTCTTGCTCTTTTTGAGTTTGACTCTATTGTCTCTGAGCTGCAACTACATGCACTACCTTGCCAACATAAAGAAGAAAAATGACATTTCTTCAAGGAGCTCACAATTTGAATTTGGAGATAAATATATAATTAAATTTACCAAACACTTTAAAGGGGCATAAAAGAAGTACAAGAGACAAAGTAATTCACAAAAAGTAGTAAATGCTCATTAAGAGAGTTCGATAAGTATGTTATGACATTTCAGTAGCTTTAGAAAGTAATATATTTTTTTGGGGGGGGTTGTGCATCCCAACCAGTAGGAGAAAGGGATTGATCTGGGAGTGGTGAGGTAAACAGTTGGACAGACGCCCTGGAGAAATGTCGGGCAAATCTCATTTTATTTGAGCACCCAAAGCCCTTTTATAACCCGAGGTTGCATTGTTAAGGCTATTTCTCTAAAGCAATAAGACTCAAACATTTTGGCGGGAGCCGATCAGCAGAGTACAGCAGAGTAAAGTACACCTCCTTAGGGCGCATTGTTTTATAGCCAATCAGCAGGGTAGTAGGTTACATGGCCAGTAAAGGGAAACTTAACACGCAGGAACAAAGCTTATCAGCTACTACCTCTTCCTCCCTCCAGAGTGCTGTGATTAAAGGCCTGTGCCACCATGCCCAGCTTTTCATATTCTAAAACTTAGTTTAAGGTTGCTCAGTTCAGCTGGGGCCCAACAATATATGCATTTAATAAGCAGGAACTATAATTACTGAGAATCAGCTATATTTTCTTGATATGATGTCTGGGTCTGTGGGTTACTTAGGGGGTTGCAGCGCATCAACTCCCCGTTCACCCACGGGAGCTGGGTGAGCAGAGGCTTGGAACAGCAGTGAGCCGATGGAGAGATGAGACCCTAGGGAGAATGTGGCAGTGGGCAGATCTCATTTTATTGATAGATTGCAGCTGTTTATATAGGGAAAGTCAGAAGTAGAAGCATAGGAAGCAAGATCTGTGGGCATCTCATGAGTTTGATTGGTAGGGGCCAGTATCCTAATTTACATAGATAAATTGAGGGGACTACGTGACAATGGTGATGTTAGCAGAGGAAATGAAACCTTGTTGTTTAGGTTTGTTATTTGCAGTTGAAATAAGTTAGGCTTTGAACTGCTTATCTTATCTCAGGGGACAGCTGTGGCCTGCCTAGGGGCTTTGGAGTTTTCAGGATTGCTAAGAATTTACAGGGGCCCTCGCCTCCGACTTTGCCTCAACTTCCTTATCAGGAGGAGACTTTCCCAGAAGCCTGCCAGACTCAGCAAAACCCTACATCCTCCATGCCTCATTAGCAGGGTACCACAATGATGGACTGCTAGAAACTAATGACAAAGTTTAACAATCCAAGCCCAGTGGACTTACAGCAGTCTTTGGGAGGTGATTTCTTTTCCTTTGTGAACATATTTCTGGTGTGACTCACTGAATACAATAAACTGAGAGGAAAGCTTAAAATATATATGGAAATTATTTTATTAATATTTATGTTGAATTTATCTTTGGGTATAATTAAATTATCTGAAAATATTCTGTGCCTGAAGTTAGATGGTTCAAGCATTACTGTGTTATGTGAACCTTTTGGCAACTACAGTACTACTTTAAGAAAATGAGCTGGAAACTAACTCTCAGAAGTTTTGGTGTTTAGACTTCAATGGAAATGTGAGAATTATAGAAATCTTGAATCTTTTTGGTTGTTGTTTCAATTGGTAAACAGAAAAATAGACTGAAAAAATGATAATTATTGGTAAATCTTACATAATTTCATAAGAAGGAAATTATAACTACAAAACCCAAGGTAGGCTTGATGTTTAAAGAACAAAGAGTTTTATACAATTAATTTTTGCCTGAAAAAAGAATTTAAAGATATTCTACCAATGCTAGGCTTAAAAATGACAGCTCTGCCTTTAGATATTTAATTGCTGTTTGGGGTAATTAGTTGTGCAAATAAAATATGTTGCTTTGCAAGTCTTTGCTGCCATCTGTTGGCTTTCTGAGAAATCTGGGAACTGCCTTCTAATGATAAAGGAAGACAAAGCAAAAAAAAAAAAAAAAAAAGAACAGGATTGAATACTCATTAAGAGTTCAACACCTAGACTTACTTCACTTTCCAATCATGTATACATTTAAATTACTTTAAGAAATCCAGGACCGACTTATTGAAACCATAATTGTATATATGTAAGGATTTGATATATTTTTAAAATGTTGATGGCACTAGCATCCATTTTAAGGCCAGGAAATATTCAAGCAAAAGTAGTATAAACCAAGTTAGAATATTTCTTTTTAAAAAATTTATATCATACTGAACATATCAATGAAAACTAACAAACCATATTTTATACAAAAGCCATTTGTTGTTGCTAAGGAAGTTATTGTGAAGGTAAAATGAGAGAAAACACTTACCTCTTTCTCTTTGGCATATATTAAATAAAGACCAAGATGATTAACTTCACAAATTGTTCTTTATTGTTATTTATTTTTTTCTATACCTGCTTGCTTGCATCTTTACAAAAATAAAATGGAAAATCTGCTCTGCGCATCATGGGAGTGCTGAATACATGCAAAACTGAATGATTGAATTTGGAATTGGAAGCACAAACTCAAGTTCCCCAATTTGCACCTTTTTCCTTTTCTCTGTGATCACCCTCCTGCATGCTCAGATTTATAATCAAAGCCATGCTTTTTTTTATTTCTATTTATTGCTTTTTTGAAAGATTCATCCCAAAAAGTAACATCAGGGAAAGATTTTTCACATAGCATCCCTTCTGAAATAAACATACTACAGAAATTCTACACAAATTGAAAAATCTGAACTACTTGCAGTAAATGTGTAAGTGCAACCAGAAAAAAAACATGATCTTCTACATCATTATCTATGTTTTAGAGCCTTTGAGCAAAACCAAACATTATGCAGGCAAATGGCTTTCTGACTAGACATGCTGTTCCTCTTACTGTACTCATTATATGCATTCTATACATAATAACTTAGACTATATTATAGCAATTCAGAGCAATAAACTCTTCTGGAGTTTGCAGCATGATTTTACTAACAAATAGTTATGATAATATATTCATATGCAGATAAACCAATTGATATGCCAAATTTTTCCTCAGAATTGGATACTCATATTTTATTTCTCCACTTATTTTAAACTTGAAAAGGAAATACAACATCATACTTTACATGTTTGTTTAACTATTTTTCTATACTGACATATATTAGGTGAATACTTTTATTTCCTAAAAGCAGTACTTATTTCATTTATGTTGTTCACCTATTGTGTTTAAATTCACCTCATTTTTAGGTATAATCTGTCAACAGATAAGAAGAAGAGAAGCACAAAGGAAGAAAAGCTGGTAACTTAGAAAGCCAAGAATGGCACCAACCTTGTAGGAAGAGAAGAAAACTCACAAATAGCAAAATATGTGATGACAAGTCTTTGTATAATAGTTGGTTTAAATAATGGTGGTTTAGAGCCATAAATTTTAAAAATGTTTATATAAGTTTATGGAACTAGAAGAAAATTAGTGCCTGATGATACAATCACAGAGAATATATAATAGAAAAGAATGTGACTGGTCTAATGAAGAAATGTGCTTGGCAAAAAAGGGTCAACTTAATCTTGTTTAGGGTCATTAATATTGCACTGATTACTATAGAGAGAACCTAGGAAAAGAGATCTGAATGTCCAAAAGTCATTTGTTCTGAAGATTTATAACTATGTAAGACAGTCAGAATAGTAAAGAGATTTTTCTACTGAAGAAGGAAACATCCATTATTAAAATTAAAACAATTTTGGTATTTTGTTTTTCTTAAAGGAAAAAATTGACATTTCTAACTTTCAAAAACAAATAAGGATAAATCTATATCTTTACCAATAAATCATTCCTTTGAAATTTCAAGAAAGCCATATTCTTAAAAAGCAGAAAACATATCTGGTAGAATATGGTAGTATAATATCTGGTAGAATATTCAGGTATTGCACATCAGTGCATTGAGAGAAAAATGGACTTTGTATTTTTAAAATATTTTATTTATTCATTTTTCAAGCAGTGTGTGTGTGTGAGTGAGAGAGAGACACAGAGAGAGAGAGAGAGAGAGTGCACCAGGGCCACCACCTTGTGGGTCTGGCTTATGTGGGTACGGGGGAATTGAACCGGGGGCCGTAGGCACTGGAGGCAAGTGCCTTAACCGCTGAGCCATCTCTCCAGCCCTGGAC
>PVHP010045838.1:0-13536 GCA_004024765.1 Zapus hudsonius | reverse complement strand
AAGCACATCTGAGGATCAGGTGCTCCCATGAGGGGAAGCGGCTCAATTAGGGGCACTCAGAACCCGCCACAAGGGGATAATGGCGGGAGCTAGTGGGTGTGGAGGGCTTGGTCCTCTGCTCTGCTGGGGAGCAGAGAGCTGCTGGAGAACCCCTTCTGCTCTGGCCCAGGGTCTAGGGAGGGAGGGAGGGCCCAAAATCAGGTCCAGCTGGTGACCAAAGTTTGGATCCCAGCTGAAGAGATCAAACCTTTCCGAAGAGAGTCCTGGCGACGCTGTTACTCATCCGCCATCTTGCTCCGCCCCCCATTTCCCCAATTCTTTACTCACATATCTTTCAAAGTTTGCTCTCCTTATCTTCTTTAAGCATAAATTTCAAAACCTGGGTAAGCCATTACAAAATTTTATATTGTATTTATTTATTTGTGAGGGGAGAGAGAGATTGAGATTTTGGGTGCACCAGGGCCTCTCGCTACTGAAAACACACTCCAGATGCACATATCATTTTTATGCATCTGACTTTACCTGGGTACCGGGGAATTGTACCCAAGCCAGCAGGCTTTGCAAGCTATCACTGTGATCCCTCAGTTATCTACAAGTTTGAACACCATTACTAGAACCAAATTCAAAAAGAAAAATGACAACAATCATAGTGACCACACAGCTCACAGCAAGACTGTAAATAAAAACAATAGGTTGATAAGGGGGAAACAAAGGTTGAGAGTATATTTGGGAATTCTTGGAACTTCTTCCTCAATTTTTGTAAACATAAAATAAATCATGGTAATAGAAAAATAGCACCTGACCCCACACTACATTTACCATGAGTGGATTGTAAAGCACATCAATTAAACTATATAACTGTCTCCTTCATCCTCATATTGAAAAGGTAGCTCAGCCTCCACATTGTCTTCTTCTGCTGCATCTCCCTGTCACCCTCTGACCTCACATTATTAAAATTCTCAGGAGTGAAGGCACAATTTCCTGGAGATAAGCCAGTGAAAGCCTCTGCTAAGTGCTCAACCTATAGCATCACTTGTCAGGTCCTTGAGTGAGGAAGCCTCTTGGAGGCTCTATCCCAGATGGGGATGCAAGCATCATGGGCCAGAAGCAAGCCACTCCTTCTCTGTGTGAATTCCTGAACTCCAGAAACCATGTTAACTTAGCCACCAAGTTTTGAAATAATTTATAGAACCAGGAGATAATGAACAGTTACATTTAAACATCACTTTACAAAAGAATGCACAGTGGTGACTAAAACTGGAATAAGGTTGAGAGGGCATGAGAGCAGTAAGAGTATTTAATTGGGAAATGACTTTATTCCTCACAATAAATTCACAAATATGCAGGGGCTCAGGAAGGGCTTATAACTGCCATATGCTGTGTGAGGGACACTGTTTGAAGTCAGTGTGATGTGGAATGAATTGGCCAGATGAGAGGAAGTAAACATGCTCTCTATGTTAGTAACACAAGCCTCCTCAGTGGGTAGCCCTTCTCTGCCCCAACTAGCTATGCAACCTTGGACAGGTAACTTCTCCAAGCCTCAGTGTCATAGTCAGCCACACGCTGCTGGGATGAATCGCCAAACCAGGTACAATTTTGAGGAAAAAAGTATTTATTGAAGTAACAGACCCAGGGGAAGTTAAGGGAAAAGGCTGGCCCCCTTTCATAGATCCAAGCAGAGACAGAGAGAGAGAAAACCCACCACCAGCACTCGAGCAAGCAAGCACATTGTAACACTGTAATTCACAAAATGTAGAACTGCCAGACTTGGGGTTCTGGCTTTTCTTTTGCATATCTATCCCTAGTATTTTGCATCCAATTTAAAAAGTGCCAGTCCCCAGGAGGCTAGGCCAAAGTGACACTTCCTCCAGCCAGAAGCCTGGAGATAATTAACAATTTAATAAACACAATTATAATAAATTCTATTGGGGGACATTTACTCAAAACTACCACACTCAGTTTCCTCATTTGTAAAATGGATGCTTTGAGAGCATTATGTGTGATGGCATATGTTAAGCTTCTTGAACATAACCTGATTCAATTGTTTCTGGTTATTAGTTTATCATCAAAAAATGTTTGGATTTCCACCAAATGATCTAAATTTCCAAAGATATAATTGATACTTAAGTATATCCTTGAGACATAGAAATAATGATTTATCTGAATGTGTGTGTGTGTGTGATGAGTACATTTCAATTTCAGTAGATATGATAGGTTTATTTAGGAATTTTATCTGCTCCTGATTTAGTTTTGGTAGATGTTAGGTATCCATGGAGAAGTTTGATGTGACTCTGATGGGTTATCTTTATATGTGATTTGTTGTTTTGCCTTTGCTGTTTTTAGAACCCTCTCTTTGCTTTCAATGTTTAGGATTTTTACTATGATGGGTCTTGGGGAATTTCTTCTCTGGCCCAGTCTGTTTGGTGTTCTATGTGCTTCCTGTATCTGAATGGGACACTCGTTTGCTAAAGTGGGAAGTTTTCCTCAATAATTTTGTTGAATATGTTCTCTACACCTTTGGCCTGGATTTCTTTGCCCTCTAGTATCCCCATGATCCAGAGATTTGGTCTCTTAGGGGTATCCCAAAGTTCCCTCATGTTTTGTCCACATGCTTTTTTGATCTTATTCAAGTTTTTTTTTTTTATTTCCCTATCATTGTCTTCTGTTTTATCTTCCACATCTAAGGTTCTGTCTTCCCAAGTTTTGACTCGAGTGGTGAGGGATTCTAGAGAGGTTTTTATTACTTCTGTTTGGTTTTTGTTTTCTGATACAGCTTTTTGAATTATCTCTATCTTTATGTTGAATTGTGTTTTCATTTCAAAGTTTGACTTACTTAACACTTCCTGATACTCATTCTTGTATTTACTTATGTCTTCATGTAGTTTGGTTAGCAAATTCTTGAGATCTTCTTTTTGCTGGTTTGCCTTTAGTTCAATAACTGATCTACCTAAGTCCATATGTTTCTCCTCAATTGTATTAAGCCTGGTGACAAAGCTTGTGAGCTGGTTCTGTACCTTTTCTAGGCAATTTTCAATTTTTGCTTCCATTTCCATCATTAACCTCTTCATAGACTCCATATAAGTATGATCTGGGCTTAGTGTCATCTCATCCTGGGCTTGCATCTGCACTCTCTCTTTCATAGTTTCACTGCTGACTTCCCAATTGGGGCTTGGAGGGTTTGGTGTGTGGCACTCAGCTGGTATATTCTTGATTTGTAATCTGCCCATTTTAGTTCCACTATATCCTTATGGTGTGCTCTCCTAAGCAGTGTGGGCAGGGTATGCACTGGATTTCACAGAGAAGATTAGGCACTCACTGGGCTTATCTAGGACTATATGTGTCTTCAGATCAGTGGCTGGGCTGGTGAATGTGCTGGAACCATGGAGGTTGGGGTTTAGTGCACCCTCAAGCCAGTGGCTAGTGTGAGGGGGGTTGGGGCTGTGCTGGTACAACCAGGTGCACCCACAGACTGGTGCTGGTCAAGCACATGTGGGTGTGGGTCTGGCAGCTGGGTGTGCCCTGAAGCCAGTGACACCCTGGTGCCAGTACTGTGCTGGCACATGCCTGCATGGGGCTGTGAGTTGGGTACACCCACAGACTGGTGCTGGACTAGCACATGTGGGTGTGGGTGTGGGGGCCAGATGTGCCCTGGGACCAGTGCTATGCCAGGTGTGCCCATGGACTGGCATTGTGCCAGTAGTGTATGGGTGCTCAGATGAGGAGGCAGCAGGGAGGAGATACTGGGCTATGGCAAGGGTCGGGGTGGGGTGGCGCTAGAGGCCTCTACAGGAGCAGAGAGCAGTAGGCTGGTGTAGGAGCTGTGGAGGGGCTGTGCTTTGGAACTGGGCCAGCATAGGTCCAGGGTCTGGATCCCAGCTGGAATCTCCAACCTTTACTGGTGGGTCCTGGAGTGTCTGCTAGTCATTGGCCATCTTGATCTGGTGTCCTCGATTAAAGAAACTTTGTAAGACTTTATTTGATCAGCATTTCTCCATACATTTTACTCTTTCTGATATTAAAATCCTTAAATATTATTCACTTCAAAGAGAGCTTTCAACAGTTTTATATACAATTCCATTAATCTTAATGTTTGAGCACTGAACTGATTTTGTCTTTTTCTTTATACAAGAGTTCTAGGTACATACTTGTTTTTGCATTCAATGTGCCTTCTAAATTTTGGATTTTACAGCTTATCTCCCATCCTTCCACAACTGATAGAAAGCCCCGTAGCCTCACAGAATGAATGTTCAGACTCACTGGATACATGGGCTGTCAGCACACACCCACCACCCTTCTGGGCTTTCTTGCCTGGCTTCTATGTGCCAGTCTAAACTTATAACTGTGTCCTCAAGCTGCCAATCAAATTCTCAGTTTTTTCTCATTTCATTTGTTGCAGAGACAATTGAGTCATGAACCTTTCAGCTTCTTGATGAGTCTGAGTTAGACATTTCATCATTATCTTTTTTTTTTTCCTTGAGTGATAGATGTCCCTGGAACCTCTGCTCCCGACCTTCCTATATGCCCCTCTGTTCCAGGGTCCTAATTAGTTACTGCCCAGACTCTGCTTCTTTAAATCTGTGTTTTTTCTGTTTTTGTTAATTGAAGAAGGCTCTTTCTAAATAGTCAAGATTAGCCTTAAACTTGAGATCCTCCTGCCTCTACCACCTACTGGATTGCATTGAAAAGAATACAAAATTCAGTTTGATGCTCATATTATTTTTATCCAACTTAGATCTAGACAAAGACAAGTGACTGTCATCTGAGTCTTGCTAGTAAGAGAGAATTTTTCCTGAGAAAATGTCCCTTTGAACCAACTATATAAACTAACTTTCATAGGTACAAGCCACTGTTGAACAATGAAACCAGCATTAAAAAGCACCTCAGGTACCTCACATTCTTAAATTTTTCCTTATTTCTGGATAATGAGGGGTCACTGTGATAAATTTAACAGGCTATTTATTATACACAGCATTTTATGATAGGTGATCCCATCCTTCATATTGCTAAAGGCAATATCCTCAAATATCTCCATCAGTAAATTGTAGAGTCTAGTCTGTCAAGAGAATTGATCCAGGCTTGATCATCATTCATATAAAAAGAACAGGTTATAAATCTGTGTGGTAGTTAACTATGGAAATAATATTCCATGTAATTTTTACCTTAAAATAGTTGGAATGTGAAACCTTAAAATATAATCAAATTGCCCACATTGAACTAGAATTAAGGACCTAATTATATAAGGTTTGACTTCCCTTTTTCCAAAATTCGTGATAAATGGCAGAATCCTACCTCCAAGAACTTCTAATGTTATAATTATTGAGTAGGCACTATAAAGTAACGATTTTAAAATTAAATGTCATGTGACAAGTTTCCAAGACATAATATAAAATTATTTTATGTCAAGTGCAAAGAAATTAACAAAAATAAATGAGGTTGAACTTCAAGTAATAAAAATTCTTGCAATTTTTCCTGGTCATGATTTTCAGTAATTGTAAGCAGATTAAGTCAGATCAATGTTCACGAGAAGGACAACTATGAAAATGGGCAAAATATGTTTAAATCTGCTTGATTCTGAGGCAGAGATGTGTTGGAACGCTATTATATAGAGGTAGAATTAAATAGAGGTCTGTATGCTGAACCAATACTCATTCATATGAATGTGTCCCCATTTCCCTCCTCTCTGTCCCCTACCCACTGGGGTACTTCCTTGGTGTACATACTGGATCTGTCCATAGGTTAGGGGGTTGTGAACTGCACCAGAAGTAGCCAGTTTTTCATTCTTTTTTTTTCCTTCCCCCTTGAGTATTATTTCTGAGGGGGGCAATGTCTATGGATATTCTCCCCCACCATGGCTCTTACATTCTATCTGCCCCCTCTTCCGCTCAGTTCCCTGAGTCATAGTGGGTGAGTTTTGAGTCTGCTTTGTTGTTGAGATCTTAGTTATCTCTGTATCTATGCCCTGGGTTGTGATGGGTATTGCTTGTGTCTCTCTCCATTGACCTTTCATGGGTTATCAGACTTGCTGTGGTGATTGGTCTCCTGTTTGTCTCTTCACTTTCCCATAGGTTTCATTTGGGCCTTTTGTGAAGGCTAGATGTTCTTTGTCTCCTGCCAGGATGTCAGCCATCATCCAATTCTTGTTGGTGGAATTGAGTTGTCCCTGGCTCTCTCAATGCCTTCTGAAAAATACAAATAGAATCTCCATCAGAGAGTGAGATCAATATAGGTTAAATGAGACAACATTATTATTTTGACTAGCTCCTAATGGGTATAGCCTCTCTGTAGCTCTCTGGTAGTGGAAATTTCCCCTAGGAGCCCTGGTTCTTGGTCCCCATAGGATTTTGCCATGGATCCCAGTTCCAGTTAAGGATTCCTTGTCACTTAGCAGATCTCTTAGCCAATTAGTAAGCTGTGGGTTGCCCTGAGTTTAGTGCCACTATTGCACACATGAGCATTTCTTGACTTGCTGGTCTCTTCCATACAGCCATGTGTCCCGCATTCTTGTGACAACTGTCTGTATTGTATGTCAGTAGTCGCTGCTTTCTCCAAGTATCATTGACAAATTTCCCTGGCAGCTCATGCAGCACCTTCCAGTGCTACACATGCTACCATCTGGGAGCTGGTAACCATTTGGGATCTAGCAGATTGACACCATAAAGCCCTAGCTTTTATACAGTAAGCTCCTGAGGAAATTGAAGGCACCACCTGGTACAAGGGGCCATGAATAGAATGGAGGAAGCCTAACCTCAAGAATAATTGCTCAGGCCAGCATCTCCCTACCCTAGTTATTGGTTCCTTCCCACACTGAGATGTTGATCAAAGAGACCCATGAAGTCCCCAAAACATGACAGACTTCTGTCAAAGCTCTTGAATACCTGTCCTAGGCCTAAGGTAAGACCCTGTTGCTGAATAAATCACAGAGTGTCATCAAACCACACCAAGAGATCCTGCTACATCCAGAATGAATAAAATTTTAAAGGTAGGCAGGAGGCCTGGAGAGATGGCTCACTGGTTAAGGCACTTGCCTACAAAGCCTAACAACCCAGGTTCAATTTCCCAGTACCCACATATGCACAAAGTGGCTCATGCATCTGGAGTTTGTTTGCAGTGGCTGGCAGCTCTGAGTTGCCCATTCTCATTCTCTCGCTTCCCACTGTCTCTCTCTGCTTGCAAATAAATAATTTGTAAAGGTAGGTGAGAAGCTTCAGATACCCTCACTGAGAATTTTTAGGCTAACTCTGAGACAAAGTGGTGATAAAGACACATTTCAGGATTCCAGGATGACCCAGCAGCTTGTTTCTGATAATCAAAGCATGAGATGTCTGAGCCATTCAGGCAGACACAAGGATATGTGGGTGTCATGCCAACTCTGACGGAGTTTGTATGAGAAATTGCATAGACTGAGGCAGTTGCTTCAAGGAAATCTGCCAGTTGGAACAGGCTGTGCACTCCAAGTCTTTGTGTTCTCGGCTGCTCTCTTATCGCTTCATTATATCTGCTCATGGCTCTAACTCATTGTTTCTTTCTAGTTCATTGAGTCCATCTTCATGAAAACAGGGAATAAACTATGATGATTTGTTTCCCAAGGGAAAATGAAAAATAGTTTTTCCTTCAGTCACTCCCCCAGCAATTGAGAGATTCAAAATAGCTAAAGGACTTTTGGGAAGAGTCCTAGATGACTTACAAGAGAAGAATTACTTATTAAGGGAAAGTATTGAGAAAGAGATTCCTAGAACTGAGAGTTATAGGAAAAGATCAAAAAGAAACTGGTAGTAAAAGGAAACTCCCTGAGCCCACTGATGCTCCATTGCGTTATACAGGGATCTATTAAAAAAGGTGACAGATGGGTTAACATTAAGGAAATGAGAATATCATGGTAAACCTTAAAAACAAATTCTTAATGGCTGAAAACCACATAATGTTTAAGTTGAAAAACAAGCGCCAAGTCAGGCCTGGCCTGACTAACCATAGGTTTGGGTCTAAACCATTTACGTGATAATCATCTGTGCTTTTCTATTGTCTATTCTCATGTACCTGCTGAAATTCTTGGTTGAATCATTCAAAGAAACTGTAACTGCCTGTATAATCAAAGAATACTGTTATAATAATCAATATAACTCTGACAAATGCTCAGTAAAATCACACTCAGGTACACTCCCTTGATTCTGTGTCTGTTGTCACTCAGCCAAATCCCTGCCCACTTCTCCAAGACCCTGATCCTTCAGTCCCAGCACTCTGGCCGAGCTGGTCCGTGGCAGGTGGGTCCCTCAGGCTAGCATATCTTTATATAACTCTGATTGGACCTAAACCTTTACCACTAAGTTTTTTCACATTAGTATAATTTGTAAACAATAAGAGATTAAGAATACCCTATATGTCCACCCATATTTTTCATTTATATATTTATTTATTTGAGACAAAGTGAAAGAGGGAGAGAGAGACAGAGAGAGAGAGAGAGAGAGAGAGAGAGAGAGAGAGAGAGAGAGAGAGAGAAAGAGAGAATGGACGCACAACGGCCTCTTGCCACTACAAATGAACTCCAGATGTATGTGCCACCTTGTTCATCTGCCTTTAAATGGGTACTGGGGAATGGGACCCAGGTCCTCAGGCTTTGCAGGCAAGTAACTTAACCGCTGAGCCATTTCTCCAGCCTTGTTCACCCATATTTTATAGGTTAAATAAATTGGGGTTTTGCAATGCCTTGGACTACTCAGCAACTATAAAAAAAGAATGAAGCAAATCCTTAAACTGCTGCAGAGATTACTCTGCTGTGAAAGAAGATAAAAGTGCAAAAGTGTGCAAATGAAAATGTATGCTTTGTCTCAACAAGGGGAAATGGACACAGACTCGCCGTGAAGATACATAAAAATCATGTTGCCCCCCCAAAAAGCACAAATTTAGTAGTTTGGTGATGGAGAGTAGAAGGAAACACAAATAATGACCTTTTTGTTTCATTTGCGTTTTCTATTATGTGACTGTAAATATAATATTCAGAATTAGTCTAATGTGTTCAAATTAAAATTGGAGGCTCTTCTGGCTCTATTTTATGCTTTATTTGTGGGCACTTCATGGGACCTGTATTAGTGTAGGAGATGAGCCACCTCATAAATGACAGAATAAGTGATGAAGCAATGAGAAAAATGGAAAATACAAATCATAATAAAATTTTAAACAACCAAGCCAAAAAAAAAAGAAAAAAGACAATCACAAGAACCGAGAGCTGGCTACGCGGCCGGGAGTGCTGAGCTGCGAGCTGAGCTGGCTAATGGCCTCGGCCCCTGCGTGGACAGAGGCGCGGGGCAGCACCGGACTTCCCTGTCGCCGCTCGCGGTGCTGCCAGCCTTGGTGAATTTTTGGATGAAGCCATTAAATTAATTGCCATCATGAGCAGAAGCAAGCGTGACAACAATTTTTATAGTGTAGAGATTGGAGATTCGACATTCACACTCCTGAAATGATACCAAAATTTAAAACCTATAGGCTCAGGAGCTCAAGGAATAGTATGGTAAGCGCTTTAACTGTTGAGCCATCTCTTCCATCCATGCATACTTTATTTTTTAAAATATTTTTATTTGGAGCATCATGGCGGACTAGTAGCAGCCTCGCCAGGACTCTTTTCGAAAAGGTTTGATTCTTCAGCTGGGATCCAAACCTGGGACCCCAGCTGGCCTTGAACCCAAACCTACCATCTCCCCAACTCCATGCTAGCCAGGGGGTCAGGTCTCCCCAGCTGCTTTCTACTCGGTAGAGGTACAAGGCTCTTGAATGCCCTCCCCAGGCCTGAGGCAAAACCCTGTTGCTGAAGAAACCACAGAATACCATTGTTCAGCATAGAGAGACTCTTCAAGGACTGGAATGGTAACCAGCCCCCAGATGGCAGTTAGTGCAGTGCTGGAAGACACTACACAAGCTGCCAGGGGAAGCTGAACAACGACAGCTGGTGTAAACAGATCACTGACATGAAACACAGTCTGAGTCCATGAGTAGGCTGACCACACCTCCTACTGGGAGAGAAAAGGAAACCAAGAAAGGAGCACTTGTGCAATGGAGGAGCCTGAACCTGGGGGAGACAATCAACAGCTATTAAATTCGACCAAATATTCCACTCAGTGAGGGGGAACCCTTGATTGGAACCGGGGATTCAGGGCGATATGCAACGGATCCCATACTCTTGGGCTCCCAAGAAAAGATGCACTATGCGAGTGACTGCGGGGGAGGCTTTTGAAAATAGAAGCTAGGTAATCCAGATTGTTGTATATTTGTTAACCAATACTGACCTCATTCTCCGATGGAGATTGTGTTTGTATTTTTCAAGATACAGCGAGGGAGCTGTGGCCCATATAACCCTAACAACTGATTGCAGGCAGAAAACTGAGATCCTGGCATGAGATGAGCCACCACAGTCATACGGGGGAGGATCCATATGGAACCCCCACAGAGAATGACCCACAGCCATAGCCATTCAATCAACAAAAGATAAGCCAGTGAGACAGAAACCAATGAATCTCGACACAAAAACCCCTAAGCTCACAACATTAAAGCAGCCTTAATACTCACCCACCAGGACTCAGGGAACTGAGCGGAAGAGGGGGCAGAAAGATTGTGAGAGCCGTGGTGGGGGAGAATATCAGAGACTTGGCAACCCTCAGTAACAACACACTTGGGTCATGAGAACCCGGCTGAAGACTGTGCTATCCATGGTCCCCTACCACAAAGACTGATACAGACGGCCCACGGAGGAGGATATCCAGCTGACTGGGGATGGGGAAGGGGGGCAACGGGGAATTGGGGATAACAACTCATGGTTGGCCCACTAAACAATGTAACTCATTATGAACAATAAAGGAAAAAAAAAGAACCGAGAGCTGCCACAACATCCACCACATCAAAAACACCCAACAACCTGGGTTCAATTCCCCAGCACCCACATGAAGAGTGGTGCATGCATCTGGAGTTTGTTTGCAGGGGCTGGAGGCCCTGGCATGCCCATATTCTCTCTCTCTTCTCTCTCTCTCTTTTCTCTCTGCTTGCAAATAAACAAATAAATATATACAAAAAGCTACACTGTAGTGAAGTTAATGAGGAACCAAGCAAAAACTTGAGCAATAGTATAATTTTGGGGAAGGAAATGGGACAATTTGATATAGAGCATAATAAAACTCAACAGTGACTTTCCCATGAAAAGAATAAAGTTGGAAGATATTGATATTTGCTTTCAAAGTATCAAAACAAGGTGACTTCTAGCTTTGAGTACTATCATCACTGAAAGTATCTTTGAGGAATGAAGTTAAATCAGAACACTATAGTCTCAAATCAGAAGGCCTGTTTTCAGCTGACCAACATTGCTAGTAGATTGCACTACTGGAAAATTTAAAGGAACACTGTTTTACTGCTGAACAAGAAGGCTGGGATAGGTTCTGGTTGTTGGGAAAATTCTATTTATTGTTGCAGCTGGTATTGTTGATTTGTATTAAGTCAGTAACATTTACCTTTAAAATTTGTTTGCTTTGTGCCAATGAGTTAAACAGAAAATTGGTGTCCTGGAAATGTAAAAGAACAAAATACCAGAAAAGCAGTAAAGAAACAACTGAGGAGATGTTTATACAGATGCTAGTGCAGCTACCAAGGAAAGAATCAAGAAAATACACAAGACAAAATAATCAAAAGTTATTGATATAAGAGAAGCCTGAAGTCTGGAAAAAAATAGTTGTCAATCTAGAATTCTATACAGTGCCAAATTACTCATAAAATAAGCATGAAATAAAGATGTTTGCATTCATTCATGTATTTTTGTTGTTGCTACTTCATAATTGCTAATGGGACACTTTCACTGTTGTAATTTAGGGAATGAAATTGATTTTTATTTATTTTTTAAACTTTTTTATCGACAACTTTCATACATATACACAATAAATAGTATTCTTGAAAGCAAATGAAATCCCCAGTCTTGTGGTTCTGACTATGAATAAAGGTGTTAGCAAGGTTAGTTTCTCCTGAAGTTTCCAGGGGAATCTGGTCTTTGATTTTCTTAGCATTTAGAAGCTACTGGCATTTGCTGTGTGCAGGCTTATGACACTAGTCTATGGCTCACTTTCTGTGGATGGTGACTTCCCCCAATCCCCTTTTATAAGAAACAGTGTGACAGTGAAATCGCTCAGCTAGTCAAAGGTAAACTTCCTATCCCAAATATCTTTAACCACACCAGCCAAATCTCTTTTGTCTTGTGAGATAACTTTCAAATGGTCTGAAGATTCGGATGTGTGGAGGGCCATTATTCAGCCTGCCTAAAATGTTTCCATTGCTATTGTATTTTACCACAGAGTGAAAACATTCAAATATAATATGGTCATTTCATTCAGTATTACTTGATAAAACAGGGTTTATAAATTATTGCAATGGTCCATCTTCATTAATATATATATATATATATATATATATATATATATATATATATATATATATATATATATATCTCACTATACTAATAATAATATATACTAATAATAATATATACTACTACTAATAATGATATATATATGTATATATCACAGGAGATAGGGTTCAAGTCCCCAACGGAGAGGCCACATGCTGGGTAGGCTAGAGAGATGGTTTAGCTGTTAAAGCACTAACCTGCAAAGGGCCTAATGACCCAGGTTCATTCTCCAGTAACCACATAAAGCCAGATTCACAAAGTGTCACATGCATCTTGAGTTCCTTTGCAGTGGCTAGAAGCCCTGGCATGTTCTCTCTCTCTCTCTCTCTCTCTCTCTCTCTCTCTCTCTCTCTCTCTCTCTCTCTCTCTCTCTCTCTCCTCTCTCTCTTGCTCTCTCTCTCTCTCTCTCTTGCTTTCTCCTCTTTCTCTCTGCCAGTCATGGTATCACAAGCCTTTAATCCCAGCACCGTGGAAGCCAAATTGGGAAAATCACTGTGAGTTAGAGGCCAGCCTGGGCGAGAGTGAGACCCTACCTCAAAAAAAAAGTTATTGTAGCTGCTTCTACTTCTGCCCAAGGTGTTTAACAAACTCATCCACTCTTGAAAATTCCAGCATTAAGATTAGCCATTCTGGTAGACTTGATTTTGGGCCCATTTTCCTCACTGTGCTTCTACTAGGACTTTGCAAAAAGAACTTCCAATGAGTCCTTCTGAAAAGTGAGGTAGCAGATCCATAAAGAAAAATAGATGAAAGATGAAACCCAGAGGAAAGAAAATGTTAGAACCTTGATAAAGTTATGACTACTCTTAGAAGTAAAAGTGCTGAAATAAAATTTAAAAATCAAGTAAGAAAGTTAAACTGTCCTCAGGTCCTTGGTGCTGTTCAAAGAGAGAGCAGATAAAAGCTGTTTGGGAAAACAAGAGGAAGCAACTTTGCCAGGGGTGAAGGAAGGTAATAGGCATTTCATCCAGGCACACAATCCTGTGTGGATAGGCAGAACCGTGGAAGGAACCTGGCAGATTTCTGGAACGGTAACAGAGTAGCATATCGCTGAATTCCAGCCTTCAGAAAAGAGACATAAGAAAAGTAGTCTGGGGGGGGGG
>PVHP010045837.1:0-13398 GCA_004024765.1 Zapus hudsonius | reverse complement strand
TGTGTGTGTGTGTGTGTTCACCACTTCCTGAACTTCTGGAAAATTCTCCTCTCCACCTCCCATCTTCCAGCCACAGCTTCTCGCTTTACTTGGGGTCTGGGGATCTGAACTCAGGTACTCAGGCTTGGGTAGCAAACACTTTATCCACTGAACCATCTCCTCAGCCAGCCTCTTGCATGCTAAATCATTAATTTAAAAAAATTAGTATAAAAACAATGGGGTTCATTATGGGATTTCCGTACATACTTTGGTGGGGGTGCTGAGGATTGCATTCAGAGCTTGGCTCGTGCTGACTGGATTATAACCAGCCCCACACTTTGTTTCCAGGGAGGGTCTCACCCTAGCTCAGGCTGGCCTCGAACTCACAGTACTCCTTCTACCTCAGCTTCCCTAGGGCTGGATTGACAGTGTGTACCACCACGCCTGGCTATATGCTTGGTTTTTGTTGGTTCTCTTCCCTTGCTTCAGCACCCTGCCCCTCCTGCTGGTCTCCTTCCTTCCTTCCTTCCTTCCTTCCTTCCTTCCTTCCTTCCTTCCTTCCCCACGTCATATGTATTCCACTGGCTTTAATATATGTTTCCATATGCCCATGCCTTTATCCAATCTCTCCTCCCATCTCTTCTTCCTTTCTGAGTTTTCTCAGGCTGGGATCCTCTTGCCTCATCTTCCCGAGGGCGTATGTACCCCTGCACCCTCCACACGTTCTGTTACCGTGACTGTCCTGTGCACACACCGTGGAGCCCAGAGGAAGACCTTCGTTCAGTGTTCTCTATCCCTCCTCTGCCCAGTTTCCTCGAGATGAACTCGGAGCTCCCCATTTTCGATTAGACTGGCTGACCAGAGAGACTCAGTGATCCTCTGACCACTTAGTGTTGGGGCTACAGGTATGTGATCGTGCCCAGCTTTTTACGGGGTGTTGGGGAGTTAACTCAGGTTCTCACACTTACACAGTGAGCGATCTTACCCATTGAGTCATCTCCCCGGCCTCTGCATGTTTTTAAATTAAATCGTAGAACCCTACTCCTTACTTTCCTTGCTAAATTCAGCAAATTATTGACTAAAACTCAGTATGTTTTTAGTCTTTATCAATTTTTACTTATTTGTAAGGAAAGAGAGAGAGAGAGAGAGAGAGAGAGAGAGAGAGAGAGAGAGAGAGAGAGGAAAAACAGGTATACCAGGACCTCTAACCACTGCAAACAAATTTCAGATGGAAGATGTATGTACCACTTTGCGTATCTGGCTTTTTGAGTACTGGGGAATTGAGCCTGGCTATCAGGATTTGCAAGTAAGTGCCTTGAACTGCTGAACCCACTCTTTTTTGAAGTGAATTTACATACAATGAAATGCACAATCTGTCTTTCACTTGTTTTTTTTTTTGAGGTAGGGTCTCGCTCTAGCCCAGGCTGACCTGGAATTCACTATGTAGGGTGGCCTCAAACTCAGGGCGATCCTCAAGTCCTGGGCCCACTGCTTGCTTGTGACTTTTAGGAATTTAACTTCAATTTTGGTTCCATTATTTATCTGATGTACACAGATTTGTTGAGGACTAGATGAGATAATATATTCAAAGTCCTCAAAACTGTTCCTGGCTCATGAAATGCCCTAAAACTATTAAATACTCATTATTAATATTGCTCTTTCTAGAAACTTCCTCCTGGCTTTGATTCTTTCCTTGATATCATCATAGGACACATGAATTCATGGGGTGCTTTTGAGTTGAGCTTCTATTTTTTAATTATGTCCATCAGAGGACATTTCTAATTCATGTTCTCATTGATCTCATTGATAAAACTTAGCTATGTGGAGCTCACAGTTATAAGAAATTCTGTATTTTATTACTTAAGTGTGTGTGTGTGTGTGTGTGTGTGTGAACTCTTGTCGATGCTCCACTTTGTGCCTGGCTTTACTTGAGTCCTGGGGAAGGGAACCTGGGCTCTAACCAGTAAGCAATCTCCCTAGCCCCAAGGCAATTCTTTGTCATAGTTGCATGGAATCTCAGAACAGAGATGATCTGTGGGCATCACAGGGTGGCTAATTCCTGGGTCTGTGCTCAAACACAGAGTGGGCGGCAGGAGTCTTCGTGGTGCTCAGAACAACATACAATTTAAAATTCACAAATTGGGCCTTTTGCCACTGCAATCAAATTCCAGATGCATATATCACTTCGCACATCTGGCTTTACGTGTGTGTTGACGATTTTACCCACGCTGGCAGACTTTGCAAGCAAGTACCTTTAACCACTGGGCAATCTTTCTAGCCTCATATTGCCATTTAACTTTGTTGTTTCTTCATTGGTTTTATTTTTTGTCTGAATGGCTTGACCTGGTTAGTTGCAATATCTTCTTGATGGATTGTTCTCTTAATCAGAATGTAGAGAACTTTATTATCTCTTCTGGCTGATTTGTTTTAAAGTCTAATTTGTGAGGAATTAGAATTGCTTTATTTGCATTGCTTCCATTAGCTTGGAGATCATTTCCCATCCTTTTACCTGAAGGTCCTCAGATTTCGCTCTTTCTCCTCTTGCTCTAACAGAGTAGACGTAAATTTGAGTCTAAGGTTTTTACCTAATACTTAGAGGCTAATGAAAATAAAGAAGCCATACATCTCCTCAGATCTTCTTTTATGTAACAGTCAATGAAAATAAGAGTTTATGGTTTTCACCAATTCCTCGTGGCTATGTGAGATCTCATGTTTCCTCAGATCCTTTTTAAAAAAATGTTTGATTTATTCATTTATTTTCAAGGAGAGAGAGAAAGAGATAATGTGCATGCCAAGGTTTCTAGCCACTGCAAACAAATTCCAGATGCATGCGCCAATCTGGGCATCTTGATTTATGTGGGGACTTGGGAATTGAACACGAGTCATTAGGCTTTGCAGGTAAATACCTTAACTACTGAGCCATCTCTCCAAACCCATCCTTTTTCTGTGCTGGGGATCAAATCCTAGGCTCTGTATGGGCATGAAGCTACCCTACTATTGAGGTGCTCCCCAGCCCCTAGAAGTACTGCTGATGTGCTCCCCAGCCAGAGAAGTACTGTTGAGGTATTCCCAGCCCTGAGAAACCCTCTAGTCCCTTGCCAGGAAGAAAGTGGTAAACTTCCTTGTGATGGACTTTGCTGGTCAATAGAAGCAGAGCCCCTTTACCTCACCTTCTAACCTGAAACAACTCACCATTTTCACTTGGCAACCCAAATTCTGAAGTGAGACATCGAAGACATTCCCCCCTCCTATTACACTGCACCCCTTTCTTTCAGTGTGTTTTCACAGGTAACTGAGAAGGCTGGGCTTGAATCTAAATTTCAAAGCAAAAGAGGAAACTTCCACTCAAGGAATTTTCAAGGAAAAGACTGGGAATGAGTCTGAGGAGAATGAACTCACCCAGTAATTATTTAATCATTTTCCCGTAAATCCCCGTGAGACCTTTCTCCTTCAAAAAGTGGGGTTTATGGCCTGGAGAGATGGCTTAGCAGTTAAGGCCTCTGCCTACAAAGCAGAAGGACCAGAGTTTGATTCCCCAGCACCCACATAAAGCCAGATGCACAAGGTGGCCCATGTGTCTGGAGTTTGTTTGCAGTGGCTGGAGGTCCTAGTGTGCCATTTTCTTCCTCTCTGCCTTTCTCTCTCTCTCTCAAAATAAATAAATAAATAAATAAATAAATAAATAAATAAATAAATAAAATATTTTTTAAAAAATGGGGCTTAGGCGAGTCTACTGATTTTTATCAAGCTCCAAACTTGAATAAAACTGTCTAGACAATTCTGTTTCCTGATTTTTTTTTTTTTTATAGAAGTGGTGTCTGGCAGCCTCTGCTATCGGCATATACCAGACTTATCCAATTGAACACATTGAATGCATGCACTTGTCTGTCAATTACACTTCAACAAAGCTTCTAAGAAGCCCGTGTGTGCAATGGTGCCATGTCTGTTGTGGGGAAAATCAACTGCTCTCTGACTGTATTTGAGGCCTGCTCCATAGGAGGTAATTCATACCTGGTACTAAACACCTAGTCATAAGCCTGTGGGGGACTGGGGAGATGGTTCAGTGGTTAGTGTTTACAAGACTTACTGGCCCAGGTTTGACCCTCTAGTAACCATGTAAAGCCAGATGCATAGCGACACAAGTGTCTGGAGTTTGCTTGCAGTGACAAGAGGCCCCGGCATGCCCACACTTACTCTCTCACTGTCTCTCTGCTTGCAAGTAAATAAATAAAAACATTTTTAAAAAGCCTATAACTGGAAACAAAAGCCTATGGCTGGGAGGTCATAAACCTAGGGATGAAAGTACTACTGTTGTTTGGCTAAATAGATATATTATGCCCATGAAACCGCCCTCTAAATATTTACATTTATGCCTTTATATTAATGCTATTCTCACTTTTGGCTAGAGAAGCTTCTCTTTTCAGATGGCGGTGACCCCTGGGATGACTCAAAAGTCACCACAGTGCTGAGAAGTGACAGTGGAGTGTTGGGCACTAACGAGCCATCTCTATCATACCCTCTAAGGCTCAGGGACCACTGAGGAAGAGGTGGTGGAAAGAACACAAGAACCAAAGGCAGGGGAGGAGTGCTTTGCAGTATTGGCTTCTAGACACAAAATGGCTATGGCATTTATGACTTTAGAGTGACTGACTGACGCTACCTATGTGAGACCTGCATAACAGAAGAGGGAAAAAATGAACCCAAATAGAAGGTGGGGGCAGGAGAGATGGCTCAGCGGTCAAGGCGATTGCCTGCAAAGCCTAACAACCTGGGTTCAGTTCCCCAGCACCCACGTAAAGCCAGATGCACAAAGTGGTGCATCATTTGTGGTGGCAGGAGGCCCTGGTGCGCCTGTTCTCTCTCTTCTACTCTCTCTTTCTCAAATAAGTAAATATTAAAAAAGAGAATATGTGTCTTTGTAGGTATCTTCTAACCACATCAAATGAGAGCCATAAACGCTCATTACAGGAGACCTGATCAAACTCCGTGCATCTCTGTTCCTGGACTGGCACTTTCCAGGCCTCTCCAGCTCCTGTGACAGTGATCACGTTACACAACCTGGAGGTGCTTCGGCAGCCTTTATTGAATGACTAGTGACAGAAGAAATATTGTGTGGACATAGAGGAGGGCCCTATGTCTTATGGGAAAACTGCAGGCTGGCCCTGCTCCTGTGGCGACGCGGGCAGTGCCTATGGTGGTCCGTGAGGAGGCTGGGGGAGAGTGCTGGCCGGTCGGTTTTTCTTGATGTAGCTCTTAGTAGGGGTGTGTGTGACACGACGTGGGGTCCTGGTGCTGATGGTGACAGGCTTCACAGGGGAGGTCTTTGGGACGATGCCAGAATTGATATTGGGAAAAGAACTGGTTTTGGAGGGAGCAGTGAGAAGGTGTTTCCTTTGGATCACAAAAGTAGAATTGGTTTTGGTTCTTAGCATTTCAATGACATCGTTATCTGGTAAGTGTGGAATCTCATTGCGCAGGTAGGTTTTTATCAGTCGCGACACTTTCGGTCCAATACAGCATTTTTTATTCTTGCAGTCCTGTATTTCTCTTTCATTCTGATGGCAGCTGTTTTTGCATTTCCCATAACCAAAGAAACATTTTTTCAAGCTCAAAAATTCTGCAGAAGGGAGAGAGAAAGCCACCGGGTTAAGGTTAATAATTAGAGATTATGTTTAAACTTCCAGAAGGAGAGGAATAGAACAAGAGAATTTGTTAGCATTGAGTTTAGTGTTTGGTGATGTTGGTGAGGCCCCTGGGAAGGCCAGGAAAACCTTTGTACACATCTGTGGGATCCAGAAAGAAATCTCTTGATGAGTCTCCCTTCCCTTGAGTGGCTTTAAAAAGCTAAGGTTGCAATGAGGAAAAAAGAACATGAAGAGAAGCTTCAGTGCCAGGGATGGATACCTTCCAGTGAGTTGTTGGCCAGGGAGGTCCCCCTGGCCACCCAAACAATACAGGCCACTGACAAGGCTCTTGGTTGCCCACTAGAACTAGATGGTAAGACTCTATTGCTGAAAACCACACATTATTGGGCTGCAGGTCACTGGGAATTCAAGTTGGATCTGAGCTGGAAACCTCCCTGTTAACCAGCTGACAGAAAGCTGGAAAAAGCTACGGTTGCCTGCAGCCCTATGGGAGAGAGAAGTCATCAATGGTGGTGGACAGCAGTGGACCTTGCAAGTCTTAAGACTGGCCAGCCAGGCCAAATGTGCCAACTGGTAAAATAGCGGCATGTCTATTGTGGGGGAAACCAATTGCTCCCTAATCAGACTGGAGGCTCATTCCATGAGAGGGACTGGATTCCTGGTACTGAAGACCTAGTCAAAAGCCTATGATGGGGGAGGTCTAAATGCAGATATTATGCCACCAAATTGCCCTGTGAGCCATTCTTTTAACGTGTATATCCATATATGAATTCTACTCTTACTTTTGGCCAGAGAACCTTCTCTTTTCAGATGGCGGTGACCACTGGGAGGACTCAAAAGGCTGAGAAGGAGTCCATAGTGCTGAGAAGAAGTGACAGTGGAGTGTTCAGCACTGGGACATCTCTGTCACACTTCCCGAGGCTCAGGGTCTATTGTGGAAGAGGTGGTGGAAAGATTGTAAGAGCCAAAGGAAGGGTAGGACGGCTTACAATGTAAACTTCCAGCCTTGATATTCATGACCTCGAAGTACCTGACACTACCTACAGAAGACCTTCATAAAAGGAGAAAAAGATGATGTCATCAAAACGAAAGAGAGACTAACGAGAGGGGGAGGGGATATGATGGAGGGTGGGCTTGAAAACGGGAAGGTGGGGTGGGGAGGGAACTATCATGGTTTATTGTCTATAATTATGGAGCTGTCAACGAAAAGTTCAACAAACAATACAGTAAGTACATGTATAAAAATTGTCAATTAAAATACTATTAATTAAAAAAAAAGAATATGAAGGGGGTGGAGAGATGGCTCAGTGGTTAAGCCCTTGCTTGCAATGCCTGACAGCCTGGGTTCTATTCCCCAGCACCCACACAAAGCCAGATGCACAAAGTGGAGCATTCATCTGGAGTTTTCTTGCAATGGCAGGAGGCTCTGGCATGCCCATTCTCCCCTTTCTTTCTCTCTGCTTGCAAGTTAAAAAAAGAATATGCAGCCCAAGCGTTTGCTTTTAGGATGGTATTTTTGACCTCCAATCTAACATCAGGGACACCTATGGAGCCTCTCTATTCCTCCTTCTGATCTTATTTCTAGTATTTTACCAATGACAGGAAAATCTGCTATAAAACTATCCAAGAAAGAATTTTAATTATTATTTTAACACATATTAATTATAATACTGAGACATTTCAATACATGCCTACAGTGTACATTGCTCAGAGCCTTTAGCCAGCTTCTAGTATTCACTATTCTGTAGTCAGGTTGAACTACTTCTTTCAACGTCACATGGGACAGAGTATGCAGTGCCGTCTTTTGGAACTGTAGGACATTATGTTAAATGAAATAAACCAAGAATTTTGAAACAGCAGCAGTAAGATTCTCACAAGTCCTGTCTTCTTGCTAAGCCTGTGGTTCTTAACCTTCCTGGGTCCGTGGTTCCTGGGGCGTGGTGTTCTGTCACTTTCAGCCTCTCTGCCCATCAGTGGTCTTATTGGTTATCACAGCATGAACTTTGTCTCTATTTAGATCAACCCATATTGTTATTTATGGCTTAATTTCCCCATAAAGTTTAGTAATTCATCTTTGTCTATTGATTTCCCCATCTCAGTGTCTCACTTTGTGTATTTTTTGGGGGGGGATGGGTGGGTGGGCATAGTCTCATGTAGCCCAGTCTGGCCTTGAACTTGCTGTCGTCAAGGATGACCTTGAACTGCCTCACTCTACCTCTCAAATACTGGATTATAGGATTGCAGGTGTGCTTCACCCTAGCTGGTTTATGTGGTGCCTGAGATTAAAGCCAGGTTTCTTGCATGCTAGATGAGCTACATCCCTAGCCCTCACTTTTTTCTTAGTCAAAAAAGCTTTTCAGGGGTTGGGGAGATGGCTCAGTGGTTAAGGGCACTTGCTTGCAAAGCCTGCCAACCTGGGTTTGATTTTCCAGTACCGACATAAAGCCAGATGCACAAAGTGGCATGTGGGTTTGGAGTTCATTTGCAGTAGCAAGAGGCCCTGGCACACCCATACTCTCTTATCTGTCTAGTAAATAAAAATAAAAACAAAAATAAAATAAGGAAGGTTTTCAGGGCTGGGAGATGCTCAGTGGGTAGGAGTGTTTGATGCACAGACTTGAGGGCCTGAGAGGGCTTGAGACCATCTACATTCAACTTCCTGGCATCCACATAAATAGCTGCTTGTGGCCACGAACACCTGAAAGCCCAGTCCTGAATGTGTGTGTGTGTGTGGGGGGTCAGGGGACAGTGGTGGGAGAGGGCAGAGACCAGACAATCACTGGGGCTCGCTGGTGAAAATGGCAGCTCCAGGTTTAGTGAGAGACTCTCTCTAAAGGAAACACCCAGATGAGTGACAGAGGAAGTCACCCAACCGTCTCTTTGGCCTCTGTGTACATGTGCAAGGGGTGTGCATATCTATACCCACACTCTCAAGTGTGTGTGTGTATGCACACACACACACACACACACACATATGAAAGTACCTCTTCTCTATTACAAGTCTTCAACAATTCAACTAAGTTTTCATAAACTAAAAGTGACTTTTTAGCATCATAATTTTCAAAGGCGATTTTCATGCATTTTAACATATTTGTCTCACCAACTACAAAACAAAAATATTCTAATATTAGAAGCAGCAATATTAACTAACCCCGTGATACGTCTGTAGAATTTGAAGCTCAGAGTGGAGAAGTGGCTGCCCTCATGGTGACAGTTATACCTGCTCTGGCACTATTCTCTATGTTCTCAGCACAAATCCCTGAAAACATCTCTGATTCTCATTTTCTTTGCTTGACTCATTGTCATCATCCCAAACAGTCAGATGATTTTTGTTGTTTGAAACAAGCTTCCAACCTCCCATTTTCAAAAACAATGGCCAATCCCCTGGCTCAGTCATCTGTCACAATGTGCCCCTAAATGGCCTTATGGGTAGTTGGAGGGTTTTCTAGAAGACTGAGTCTGAGAGAAGGAATACAACTACAAAAATAGGGAAAAAGCTAAAATGAAGAACAGAGACCTGACTACTAAATCCTAAAAGGATTTTTGAAAATAAACATAATGGAGGGCTGGAGAGATGGCTCAGAGGTTAAGGCACTTGCTGCAAAGCCTAAGGACCCAGGTTCAATTCCCCAGTGCCCACATAAAGCGGATGAGCAAGGTGGCACATGTGTCTGGAGTTTGTAGTGGCTATGGGCCTTGGTGCTCCCACTCTCTCTCTCTCTCTATATATATATACATATATATATGTATATATATATTTCTCTCTCTCTCTTTCTTTCTTTCTTTCTTTCTTTCTTTCTTTCTTTCTTTCTCTCTCTCTCTCTCATAAATAAATCATATTAAAAATAACAACAACGAAAATAGCCTGCAATGGACATTATCCTCCTACACCAAGGTACAAGCTGATTGGAACCTTTGCTTTAAGAAATAGCTTGAATTCGAAGAGCAGCTGACAGTAAACAGACCTGGTCTGAGTCTCAGGATGACAGATACACGTAGAGCAAGAAGGAGGAGGCATTGTATATTGAATAGTTTCTGAGTACACAAAATTTGCCCTGCTTGCCCTGTGGCTTCTGGGGGTCCCCATCGATCAAGTCAGGGATTGAGGCTAAGGTTTGGGGTGGTGTAGGACTGAAGAAGTGAGCGAGCTCTTCAATTACCTCTTTTTTTCCAATTCTTCTTTCAGTATCTCTTTGGATTCTTTCCCAGGCTCGTGAACCCTGGCCCGAACCCCTGTGCCCCCTCTTAAACCCAGACGTCCATATTACCTGAGTTCACCTGGTACTGTAGCATGAGACTGGCAAAGAAGGGAAAAAGCAGTTTCATGGCTGGTGCGAGAGGAAGCCCGGCCTCTCTCTGGTTGGTATTTTCAGCGGCAGCCTTTATCGGCTGCTTCATGGCCTTAGGCCAAGAGCAGTGAAGTGTAGCCTGAGCAGGCCTGTATGCTGTTCAGGGTAGTTGTTCTTTCTCTGATTCAGCTTTTCTTTTCTTTCTTCTCTTTGGTGTATGCGTGTGACCACACACACGTGGAGATCAGAGGACAACCTCTGGTTCTGGAGAGGAATCTGAGCTGTGGGAAGACCACAATGACCTTATCCTGTCTTTGTCCTAGAAGCCCCTCCCCCAAGTCCCCAGAGAGAAGATGCTGTCCCTTCCTAATAGCCTGCAGCCAAGGTTATTAATGAGTAAATGTTTGTGCAAAGTGCTTCCCTTCCCTCAGACAGCCAGGGCCACTAGTTGAGGGAGTGTTTCTGTGCTCATGGTGGGGGTGGGGCTGAGGATACAACCTGAAGTCCACTTATGTGCTCTTGGACAGTATTAAGTAAGAATGCATGGACAGGCGACACCCTATAGAGATACAGATGACACAGGCCGGGGAATGGGCCACGATCCTAGATATAAGCCAGTGGTCAGAGAGAGATCAGCAGCCATTCAGCTCAGAGACTCCTCCCTAACCCAAAGAGACCTTCGGTTTGCTTCCTCTTTTGATTCGGTAAAATCTGTTTGCTTTACTACATTGTCTGTTGTCTGATTATCTTGTGGAGAGAAAGACCTGTGAATTCCCGAGCCAAGGCGCTGTCACTCCCTGAAGCATGGTGTCACTCCTCAGTGCCAGCCACAGAATCTCTTGCTGGCCTGGGACTCACCAAGTTGCCTAGACTGGCTGTCCCGTGAGCCTCAGGGATGCAGCTGTCTCTGCCTCCCCACTCCCCAGTGCGGGATTACAAGTGTATGCATGCCATTATGTCAGGCTTTTAATTTTTATTTTTATGTGAGTTCTGTGGATTTAATTCAAGTCCTAATGCTTGCTAGGCAAGCACTTAACCAACCGAGTTGTCTTCAGCCCCAGCGCCTCTCTGATTCTGTTGGATCAGTTTTTCCTGGATGCCTTTCCTTCCATCCTGCAGGAAGAGATGTCTAAGATAGAAAAAACGAGTATGCTTTTGTTCTTCTTATCTTTCCCTACTTACTTATCTAGTTAGGTTAGGAACATCTTATTGACAAGCTCCAGATATATAGACAATATATTCTGATCACGGGCCCTCTATAGGCAACACCTTCCCTCCCCCTTTCAAAATCCCCCCCCACTGAAGCGTTTCTTCTCTCCAACATAAAACTTCAAATTACGAAATAGGAGTTTATTGTAGCAAGGCGTAGAGACGGAAACCAAAATATAATAATGCGGGACGGGTTGATCTGAGGTGACAGCTCTATCTGGATGGTGAGCAGGGAATCGGGGAGATGGCTCAGTGGTTGTAGGCACTGACTTACAAAGCCTCATGGCCCAGGATCAATTCCCTAACACCCATGTAAAGGCAGAGGAACAAAGTGGCACATGCATCTCTCGCTTTCTTTCTCTCTCTCTCTCCCTGCTCACAAAGAAGTAAAAATATTTTTTAAAAAAGATGGTGTTCAGGTTATGATCTTAAGACAGTTGCTGGTTTTAGACAGGGCTTTAGGGCTGGGGTGATGGCTCAGCACTTGTTTACAAGCCTGACAACCTATGTTTGATCCTCCTCAGTGGCCACGGAAAGCCAGATGGAAAGTGGCTCACATGTGTGTAATTCCAACACACCTATGGCAACGATAGCTGGAGTCAGGAGAATCTGGAAGCCAGTAACCTGCAGCAGCAAGATCTTCAAAAGAAGTTGGAAGGGGCTGGAGAGACAGCTCAGCTGTTCAAGGCACTTGTTTGCAAAGCCTGATGGCCCAGGTTCGATTCCCCAGTACCCATGTGAAGCTAGATGCACAAAATGGAGCCTGTATCTGGAGTTTGTTTGCTGTGAGATCTGACATACCCATATCTTCTCTCTCTTGCACTCAAATAAATAAATATTTAAGAAAAGGAGACTGAAGGAGAGGAGAAACGTCCTGGGGTATCCCCTGATCTCGTGTGCGCTGTGGCAAGTGTGTGCCCCCTGCATATACATGCACACACAAATAATAAAAAAATTAGAAGGGGCTTTGCTTGGATGTTATAAATTATCTTCGACTTCTTCAATACCCCTAATAGAGGCATAGCCTCAGCCTGGAATTTAGGATACGCTGGAGATCCCAGCCTTCCTCTAGGGTTGCTCAGAGCCTTTGCTTACTCATTGGATATTCAGGGACTGCAGAAAACTGGAGTCCATGGAGTTTCTTAATATGAAATTGGCAAAGACAGAAACAAGGATGTCTTGGTAGGAGGACGCATTTAACTCGTTTTTACGTGAACATGGGATATTTAGAAGTTGTGCTACTCAGTGTTGAGGAATTCACCTTCCATTTACAAATTTGTGCCATCTTCTGGGCATGGTGGCACATGCCTTTAATCCCATCACTCAGGGGGTTGAGGTAGGAGGATCGCTGTGAGTTAGAGACCAGCCTGGGGCTATAGAGGAAGTTCTAGGTTAGCCTGAGCTAGAGTGAAACCCTGCCTCAAAAAAAACACAATAAAATATTTTTAAGAAATTTGTGCCACCACTTTGATTTGGGTAAGGCCATGGCCTTTGCATTGTTAGAAACAAAGGCTATTTTGCAAAATGGCACAAGATGATGGTTATAAAAGTCATTGCATATTAGTTACGGGAGACAATACTGTTATGAAAATGGTTGTGGGGTGTGCTGTCTCTTTTGGGGAATGCTGAGGCATCTGAAGCCACATTGAGGACTGCTGGACTGAGCACAGCTCGAAGAGAATAGAGAATTTGCAGAGACGGAAGTTTCAAGTAGGAGCTGGACGTGAACAGAATTGCAGTCTATTTCATGATATGATTATTACTGTTGTGGTGATGAGCAGGGTTCTTATGCATCCAGGCTCGCTTGGAACCTTCTATGTAATCAAGGACCTTGAGCTTTTGAACCCCTCCCTCCACCTCAGTGCTGGGATTATACGTATGTGCCACTATGCCTGGTTCACCATTCCATTTTATGAATTTTATTTATAGGTGAGTACTGTGGAATTGAACTTGAACATTCTAGGATTTGCAAGCAAGCACCTTTAACTGCTGAGCCATCTTCCCACCCCAGAATCTCATTTCAGAACCATGGTATAGAGCAACTGGGGAAGACACCCAATGTTGACCTCGCCTCCACACACATGCACCCACACTGTGATGGTTAAGTTTTGTTGTCTACTTGACCTTTTTAGTAATCTTGGGTGGGTCTCTGATGTTATTCACAGGAAGGTAGCCCTCTCAGTAGCGGACAGGATGTAAGGAAGCTCAGGGAAGCTAGAAATGAATACCATTTCCTGGGAGGGCAGTGCAGGAAGGAAATTCCAGAGACTCAGAGT
>PVHP010045836.1:0-13544 GCA_004024765.1 Zapus hudsonius | reverse complement strand
ATGATACAGACTGACCCCAGAACAGGTATGTACTGGTGACTAGAAAGCCACCCAGAGTCAAAGCATTATCACAACTAGAGGAGATTTTGATGAAGGAAGCATATGCAGCCAACAACATTCTGAATTTTACAGAGGGAGCCTTGTGCCAGAGAAAGATCAACTTCTAAGGATTCCCCTGAGGTCAGTCAGTGCCCTGGGGGCACTCTGAAGGTACTTGTCACCACCATGTACCATCTACCTGGGTGACTCTTCACAGTGGGGAACTGGGAGTGGAGAGCCTTCTGGGTGGAGGAACGCTGTTCTCCAGCCTTCCTACACTCAGTAGATGGCTGCTTGGTGGGAAATTCTAGAGACTTAGCCCCATTCATTATTTTGGAGAGAGAGAAGCTACAATCACAGGGTTCATGGAGGAGGCTGCTTACTGGGTCACACGTAGAGGCTAACTCCTACATTTGAGTGTAAGCTCATGTATGAGGCTTTTCAGGTCCTGGGAGCAGTGGCTGGGTGGGACAGGCTTCCGTTTGGATGCTGGGAGCAGCTACTTTGGAACCTTGTTAAGGAAGATCATGGGTTTGTTAGCAGAAGGAAATGAGAGGTGGTATACATACTCTATGTGCTTGATTGGGTAACCCCCGGGCTCTCCTCTGGCTGGAGCAGATTAACTTTTGTGACCCATTAACATTTCTTGAGGAAATAGAACCTGTATTTTTTTCTTTCACAAATAATCCCTTGGTCCTACAAAATGAGATCTGAAAATCTAGACTTAAAATTCAAATTTATTTTCAGTAGTTAATCTTGCTTTGGTTTACAGTGACCTTAGTTTTGCTCATTACTCAGCTATATCATGGTTTTTTGGTTTTGTTTTATGAAGCAGGGTCTCACTGTAGCCCCCACTGACCTGGAACTCATTTTGTAGCCCAGGCTGGCCTTCAACTCGTGGTGATCCTCCTACCTCAGCCTTCAGACTGTGGGGATTAAAGGTGTGGGCCACTACCCTGGGCCATGTTGTGTTTGTAATCGAAGAGTTCTGAAAACAAAGCTCCTTGCTTAGGATATGACTGAAATACGATCACTTTTCATATACTTTGGGCTAGTTCCATTCTGCCTAAGGATAGAAATAAGAAATGAGGATATTTATGAGATGATGAAAAGTAATATGGGAACTTGCCCCTCCCTTTTCTCATTCCAAGGGAGGCCCAGGATGGCCCAAGCTCCCTCTCTCTGGTAGACAGGACTCTGTTTCTCTTTGGCTTAAACTCTTAGCTCATACAGGTCCACTGTTCACACTCTCCTCAACACCTTAGATGATCCGATTCTCACAGGAGAAAAAAGTGCTTCATGTGTAGTAGTTCCTGTCACCTGGTCAAGGTTCTAAAGAGAGCCCCCCCCACACACACACAGGACAGTCATTGCTGAGATACCATCCGATATAATGAATCACCTTGGCCATGGACCTTTGCAGGCTAGTGCTTCTTCCTAAGGTTTCCTGTGGGAGAGTTTCTGGTTGTTGGACAAGTCTACAGCCAACATATGGATACCCGGTCCATTCTCCAGGGTTAAGATTCTATAGATGAATGTCAGAATTGGCACAAAGGCTACATTTTTCTGACACATGTCTGGTTACAAATACTTTTTTTCCCCCTGTGCCTCTCATTTCTGGCTCTTCTACCCAATTATGAGAATGCCTGTGCTGTTCTTAGCCAGGCTAACACTGCCGGCTCTGTTATTTCCACACTGAGCATTCAATAAACATTTAATAGAATGCTTCCTCTGTATCAGGGACACAAAGGTGAAAGAGCCCGCTCTGTTTTCAAGAGACCTCCAGTCTTGTTCATTATATGAACTTGGAGAACAGGGCTGAGATGGAGCCATCCAAGTGGTGAGGATGGGAGAGGAAGCGGGATGTCACTCAAGGGAGACAATGACATTTCTCAGTGGGAGTTGCTCTCTGGAGTTGTTCTCAAGGGTGAGGGATGACCCTGGACTTTCTAGGAAAGGCGGAGACCAGCATGAGGGAGCACCATGGACCAGGGCTCCGAGCTGTGAAAGAGCACAGTAATTTTGGGGGCTGATGACCCCTGTGTCTGAAGTTTAGATTGATGGGGGAGCTGGTTACATGAGATTAGCCTCTAGCCTTGAGGAACCCTGAGGGTTTGTGTAGGAAGATTTATTATATCCCAGGGTTGCCAAAGAGCTGCTGAAAATTTTTAAATAGAATCACAGATACAGATATTGACAGTGATAAGGTTTGAATCTAAAATGGCCCTCACAGGCTCAATTTCAGAGCACTTGTTCTCCAGCTTGTGGTGCTGATTGGGAGACTGTGGAAACTTCAGGAGGTGTGTGTGTGTGTGTGTGTGTGTGTGTGTGTGTGTGTGTGTGTGTGTGTGTGTATAGGGGGGGTTGTTGGCAGAAGGAGGTGGCTTGAGGATGTGCCTTTAATGGTTGTAGCCTGACCGCAGGTCAGGATAAGATCCATCTCTGGTCCGATGTGGTGAGAGCAGTCTCCACCAAGTGATCCTGCTGCTATAAACTCTGCTAGGTCTCTCCCACCATGAAGGATTGAGACCCCCTGAAACCACAAACCTTTCCTCCTCAAGTTGTTTCTGTTGGGTGTTTTGGTCTGAGTACAGGTGTGATCTCTTTGTCAATTGCAGTTAGACCGACTTGGCAGCTGTTGGCACTGTTGTGTCTTTTGATCCTTGGCACTTTTGCACCCCAGCTGCTAACTTCTTCACCAGGCCAAGATGGTATATACGGTCTGATGGCATCCTAGGTCCAGAGTGTCTGGTGGGATTTGACCTACTGCACCAGAGCTGGGCTCTTTAACTTAATTCTGCTCCCTTCCTTCCTCTCAGGGGTTTTTGGAGGACTGTCCTTAGCGATCCACCTAGAGGCAAGATGAGCTTTCAGATCTCAGCTACAATACCCCCCTTGCATCTAGGTGGTGGCCTGTGATTCCTCTTCTAGGTCAGTTCCGTTCTATAAGGCAGGTGTCTGAGGAACGGGGCTTTTTGGTTTTGGTATCCAACATTTTGTAACATTGATCTGATTCTTACTGCATAACCAGATATTTCTTGTGTGAGAAGGAGTATAGGGGTGACTCTTCAGGCCCTCTTTGTCCTCCAGTTTATGTAATGAACATATTTAGATTCTTCTAAAATAAAAGGGTAGGAGTGAGGGGAAGCTTTGCAACAATGACCAATCTGGTCTATGGTTTTGTGGGATTCAACTTGGAAAGTTTGAAATGATTTATTTGCCCATCTCCCATCTCCCCTTAGCCAAGGGAGGAAGAGTCCCTTAATGGTTCAAGAGCTTAGAAGGGTATAAATATGCTTTCTTTCCTGCCCCCAAGCCTAAATACTTCCCTTTCTCTCCATCTTATTCCTCACCTCCAAGCAACCACTAATTTCTTGGTACTTTCTTCTTACAAGTTTAAAAACTATATCTCTTTCATCATTTGCAGCAAATTAATTTTCATTGATGAGGCCTCAATATGTAAAGACCTGGAACCAGTTATGGCATGTAATTGAACTGATCTATTTTTCAGGCTGTAGCTGATTTATAGATTTTCAGTGTTGGAAGGGTCATTAATAGATGATTTGTTTGAGAAAACTTTCCTAATTTCCCTCAGGAAATATTTACCTACTTTGATATGCTATGGCTTCGGATATACATCTCAAGACACCCCTTCCTTTCTAAATATTAAACATAGCTTTTAGTTTTTCATTATAGACTCAGAGCTCATTTGTCACGGTTGTTATTAGAAAATGCAGTTAAGCCACATCTATTTTACTGCTACCCAAAAGAAACGCCAAAACCTTGCTATGCTCTCGAACCTTCTCTTCATGTGTACACACATACACATGTTTCAAAATCTATGGGATCACACTACAATTACAGATTACCAAACTGTTTGATTCTATCCACTATAAATGCGAAAAGACAAACGTCTTTCTATTTTAACAAATATGTGTTTCAACAATTTAAGGTACGTTGTCTTAGAGTCTATACTAATTAGAGTGACTTGGCACCTGATAGAAATAAATGCAACCTGTGCTGAACCCAGATGCTAGAAGTGTCTTCCTTTCTCTTCCACCAGTCCTCCTGAAGGTGAGCTGATCAGAACCACAGCTTTCACCTGAAAGGGATGTGGACGTGGCTGTCTGAGACTCTTCTGTCTCTACATGGATTCTGAATGCTGGTGATTATGCCAGGTCTTGCCAGCCAGAGGGAAAGGAGACTCCATTGTTCAAGAGGCTGGCCTAGAGGTAATGCATGCTACGAGCTTCTTATTGGTCAGGACTCAGGCACATGGCTTTGTCCAATTGTAGAGGAAGTTAGGAAGTGTCCTAGAAATAAGAGTCAGAAGCTAGTAGTCTCTGCCAAATATTTATTAATTCAACTTTTTCTGAAAGCCTGACTCCAGATCTGTTCCATCCTCACACTTACTACAAAAAATGCAACATAGTTGTTACTGTTATCAGTAAAAACTGATCTGAGATATTTACTGAATGAACGAATGAATGAATGAACCTGATCTAGTTTTGTCTTTTTTTTGAGACAGAGTGTCAGGTAGCCCAGGCTGACCTGGAGCTTACTGTGTAGTCAAGGCTGGCCTTGAACTCTCAATCTTCCTGCATCTACTTCCCAAGTACTAAAATGATAAACGTGAACCACCACACCCAACTCAACCTTATCTAGTCTAGTTTTTAATTTTTTTGCATTTATATGTGTGTGCCATGTACATGTATGTGTGTATGATGACTCTGTGTGTGTGTGTGTGTGTGTGTGTGTGTGTGTGTGTGTGTGTAGGTCAGAGGTAGACATTGAGAATCTTCCTCAATCACTTTCTACTTCAATTTGAGACAGAATCTGTTACAAAGCCTAGAGGTCAACAACTTGGCCAGTCTTGCTAGCTCTCTTGTCCTGGGGAATCTCTGTTTCCCACCACAGGTATATACTGCCATTTGTGTGAGTTCTAGAGATGCAAGCCCAGGCCCTCATGCTTGTGAGGCAAACACTTTACAGACTGAGTCATTGCCTCAGCCCTGGACCCTAAGTGTGATTCAGAATTAATGAGGATATATTTGTTAAGGGGTAAACAAAAGCCACCTTTTCAGATCAGAGATGAGAAATTAAATAGAAATCTGAGAAGGAAAAAGTCTTCTTAGGGGAAAGACAAAGTGCACAGGCTGAACCAGAAATAGAGGTGAAGAAAATACAAACTTTCTAGAAGCTAAGAAGGGTCCTGACTGGAATTAATCTCTGTCCCTGTGTGATTTTTTTGCTAACCTGGAGAAAGCTGACTTCTCTATGACTTTTGTGAATCTGAATTGTAGCCCTGATGTTTTGTGTTCTGTGTCTTTATAACATGCTTCCCCTTACAGATGTGTTTGGTTATTTTTCAAGAGGCAAAGTAGAAAGTAATTGTGGAAGGCTTTCTACAAGAGGTAGGAAAGGTTCTGCCGGCTAGGCAATACTCCCAAAGACACCATGGAAGCCAGTGTTGAGGACACTGGTGTCCTGGGATTGCTGGCTGACAACAGGATTAACCATAAGGTAAATGTTTATTTTTTTTAATGCATTAGGTGATCCTGGTAGTGACTGATCCTGGGTAGTCAAGAGAGAATGAGCGAGGCTATGCCAGTTCTCCATGTGTGCTCTGCTCAGGAGAGCCTGAAAGGTTCTATACAGAGTGATTAGTGACTGAAGCCAGGCTCAGAATGCCCACCTTCCTCCAGGCAATGGTTTGACTGCAGACACCAGGCTCGCCTGCTCTTCTGTGGTGCCCTGTGGTAGAAGGAGGTGCTCCCATGGGCATATTCTCATGGCCAGTTATTGCATTGTTCTGGCCAATGAAAATGGCCAGTCTATTCCACACTCTGCCTGGTTGAAGAGTGAGTTAAAGGGTTCTGAATATCCTGGAAGCTTCCTTCAGGACTGGGCACATTCTACCTCAACACACAGGTCACTGAAGAATGAGAGAGAAACAATAATGTATCTTTCAAGGCTTGTAGCCAGCCAGCCAAGATAAGAGGGGCCGAGGTCTATCCTTCGGGGCTTATGAATCTACTTTCTCATCTTCTGTAAAAGGCAAGGAAGGGAGTGATGGGGGCAGGTAATTTCACTACTGATAGAAGCTATGATCATCTCATAGTTTACAATTTATGTGAAAATTGGCTTAATGTGTTGATGGCTCCATGCTTTTTCAATAGAAGTTTTAAATGGTGTGGCAATGACTTTGGTTGTAGTAAAAGCTTGGAACAAGTCAAGTAGAGTATATATATATATATATATATATATATATATATATATATATATATATATATATATATATATATATATATATATATATCGTTTCCTTTCAGTATCCCGAGTGGCACTTGTAGTTATTAAGATTTAAAGCATCTTGGCCTTCAGGTCATAAAATGCTAAGGGCTTGGGTAAGGGGTGGAGATGAAGGGACAAAGGAAGGGGAGGGGCAGGGTAAGGGGATTTTTGCAAGCGCTTTTATTTAATGCTATTTTATAGAGCACTGTGCATTTGAAAGCCTCCTCGCAGCCTTCTGTGAGTTGTCCCATTAATTCACACACCATCTCTTCGTAGGTGATAAAGACAAATGGGAACAGATAGGAAGTATGAGGGAAGAGACACTAATGGTGGGTATATGGCTTTGTCATCAAATGCCATCCAGGTAGCTTCTATACTTGAAAATCACAGCCCTTCTTAGAATTCATGCACATGGCTTTGGCCTAGAGTGAGTAAAACCAAAAAAAATGAAGCCTTTCATCTTGCTTTATGTGTGTGTATGTGAGAAATAGATAGGTAGGTAGCTAGAGACAGAGAGAGGTAGAGAGAGATACTAAATAGAGCATGGTTAAAATAATAATTGAAGGAGCAAGAGTTCTGGATCAGATCAAATGTTAGCTTTACCTGCCTGGGGTTGTTTGCCTGTAGAGCTGTTTAAGAGCTATGAAAACTAATTGAAAACATAAAAGCACTCACAAATTTTAAATTAAAAAATTTAAAAAATGCACAGGTGGGTGGGGAGAGGACTATCCTACACTGCTTCAGAGCCTCCCCCAGTAATTATTCCCCACCCAACGAATTTCATTAGTTCATGTTTAAGAGAGGAATTGTAATTTAGTCATGGTTGAGTGTATTCTATTTCCTTTTGGTATTTGGGGACTTCTCTCCCCCCCCACTCCCAACCCCCGTTATTATGCTTTTGTGGTAAGAAAGGTATTGGGGCTCTCTGGGGCTTGGGCATATCTCTGCTTTATCCTAAATGTGTCAATCTTTTCCCTCGGTGCAAGAGTTTCCAATCCTGCCTAGGATGGAGAGATACAAAACGAGCTTCTAATTTCATGGTTGAAGTACGAAGAGATACTATCAGCTCAGGGTCTGGCATAACATTTTTTTTTTTCTAATACAGATCTAGAATTTGTCTTTGTGGCCATATCCTGGTCTGGAGGGTAAGCAAGCAGATGTGTGTGCACGCAGTTTCATTCATGTGTTCTTATCTGAAACTACCCAGGAATGAAGTAGGACCCCCTATGCAATGCCAGAGTACAGGTGTGTTGTCACACAAGTGACAGGTGCATGAGCCTTGGATGAAGAATGTATTTCTGGCTCCTTCCCAGCGGGTGTCTCATAGCAATGCACATTCTTTGCTGGCATTTGCAGCAATGTAATCTACAAGTAGCCAAGACAGGAGAGGGTTAAGGAAAATAAATGGGGTCCAATGTGAACATCTTTTCCCCCTTTTCAGCTTTTTCGTAGATAAATGTGTAAGATTTCCATCTGTGGTTCCCAGCAGTTCTTTGGGAACACTGCAGTCGTCCCACAAAAAAAAAGAAAATTGCTACTGCTGAGCCAACCCCAGATAGTGCATCTCAGCAGGGATGACGTAATGTGCTAAAAGAAGACCATGATGTAATGCCCATCTCAGGAATCAGAGCCAATTTCCTTTACAAAGCCTTGGAGTCTAGCAGGAGGTAATGAGCTAGCATAAATTGTACAGCACGGATAACTTCTAGGTCTCGTTCCTATCTGCATGTTGAAAGGCAAACATATCAAATAAAATAGAATTCCTAGATGTGCTGGCTTCCTAAGTATCCACTCAGCAAGAGGCTTTGCCCACTTCCAATGTGGTCAGCCTGCTGCCTCAGGCTGCCTATCACCTTGGCCCACATGGGAAATTATTGTCTGGGTCTATAATTGGCAGTTAGGTGGTGATGTCATTTGGAATGCTAAATTGATTTCTGCAGACAGTGTTTGGGAAGAGGGTGTGGTGTTTGAAAGAGTTCATGTCTTTCCTGGAATGTTGGGGTAACTAGGGTAGAAATGCCCCCAGGAGGAAGCTGGGGTGAGGAATATTGAACAAAGTCAGGCTCACCTTGAAACCTTATTAGGTGCAACCTACTCTGGCTCATGGACTTCCATGCACCGGGGGACCTGAAACTCTCAGATAACCAATCTCTTTCTGCCTCACTTGATTAATTATGCATTCTGATCTCCTGGGGTATAGCCTGCCTGGCAACAGGCAGCCCGAGTCTACCTCTTGTGTTTAACAGAAATGTTGCAAATGTTTATGAATTCATCTGAGCGATGGTTTGGTTTCAGAAACTAAGGAAAGTTGCACATCCTTTGACTATAGTTTTTTTTTTCATTTTCATTCTCTCCCTCACTGTATTTTTAACCACTCTGTGTGTTTGCCTGAAGAACTCATTTTGGTTTTTCTTGCTTCCATGATTTCTGTTGTATTGCTCCCCTGGGGGTTGGTTCGGTGACCTGCCCATCATTCCAGCCGCTGGCCCTGGATGCATGGGTAGTGAGTGGACTCACTGCTTCTGAGCTTCAGCCCTGCATGATGACAATCATCAGCTAACTGCTGTCTTTGTCAACTGAACACTGGATCTTTAAGGAGGAAATCAACAAGGAAGAAAATTCGAGAAAGGAAACAGAAGAGCGGGCCTACAGACTGAAGAATTTTTCTTGTTGAGCATCCACACTGAGATGAGCATGGCTTTCTAGACCTTTCTGTGAAGTGGTACCAAGTCTTTTTATTCTTACCTGCTAGAAGTGTAGACACCCTCAGAGACATCAGAAGTCATTGTCAGATTCCTCACAGGTCAGATTAATTGATACTTATTAAAGATAATAACTTTTATCCATGTTAGTTTACAGATGTCAGTAAGTGTCTCATTCAACTCTTACCAAACCTTCTGAGGTAATAAGATCCATTTATAGGAGAAGAAAACTGAGGCTCAGAGAGTTTAAATAACTTCCCAGGTTTAAATAGCTAGGATGTGGCCCTGATGGCACCTGTCCTAGATCTTTGAGGTCACTAGACAGGTAGAGATGCTTCCCTGAATAAGTGGCCTTCAGATTTTTTTCCTTGTGAATTTCATCGAGTGAAACCCACAGACCAGAGTATGAGGTTTAGAAAGACTTTGTTCTAGGGAGAATCTTAGAGTTTAGGAGGAGAGCTTAGAATTTAAGAGAAGAAAAGAAGACAGAACTCTTGCTCAAGAGGAGCAAAGAAAGGTATTCCACATGGCAATGAATTATTTAAATTTTTAAAACGTCTTTATTTATTTATTTCCAATGGGGGGGGGAGAGAATGGGTGCACACCAGGGCTCTAGCTGCTGCAAATGAACTCCAGATGCATGTGCCACTTTGTGCATTAAGTTTATTTGGGTAATGGAGAATCAAACCCAGGTTGTTAGGCTTTTCAGGCAAGAGCCTTAACTGCTGAGCTATTTCTGCAGCCTGAATTCTCTACATTTACATGAAACAAAGGGTTTGCCTTTTATCCTTGCATCTACATGACTGAGCCCAGTGTTTGGCATATATGATGTCCTCACTGTTGTCACCAAGTATTGAGGAAGAAGAGAAGGAAAGAGAGACGCAGGCCACAAGTGCAGGAGGACATAAAGCTTGAATCAAACAGGGAGCTCAGTGAAAATGACATTAGTTTATCCAGGAAGACCAACCAAGCAAGATGCTTAACAACAAACCGGTTTTAGAAGCTTAGAAGACAATTATTATTGCCAAACCTAGGGCCTTGTGTATGCTGGCACGTGCTCTACCACAGAGGCACATCCTCAGCTCTACCATGCTTTAGCGTTTTGGATGTGATTTGAGGCTTCTTTAATGACCACGTGACAGAAGGCTATTCTTTATTAACATAGCCCCTCCACAGGCAAACCCTCTCTAGTTTTCATTCATGTCAACTTTTACAAACTAGTCTCTGACATAAAAATGAATAAGGGCAGGGGAATATATTTGACATGTAGGATGGATGGGGTAGTGCATAAAAATTGATTTAGATAGTTTTACAATTGTAAAAATTGATTTGGAGAGATTGTTTCCTGTGTTTTCAATAGTTCCATATCTATCAGTGTATAGTTGAGGAAGTTGAGGGGTAACAGACCTCCCCCTACTCCTCAAGAGTAGAAGCAAGGAATGTCCTTGGGCAGATAAGGGAGAATCTGTTTTTTTGTTCCTTATCTATTCTCTAAAGGAGTTCTCCATTCCTAGGAGAGAGAATCATCCTTTCTGAGATGGCTAGAACCTTCCTGGAGGATTAAGATTTCTGGGAAGATTTCCCAGAACACCTGACCCTAGACAGCTGGTATAGGAACTTAACTGACCAACTCAGTCCCCATACCAATAGACCCATACCAATAGACCCCAAACTAGGCCTCTAGGTAGAGCTTCCTACTTTCTGGGGACACACTCATGGTTCCTCTTGGGCAAGAGCTCTGTATTCTTTTCTTCTCTTAAACTGTAAGCTCTCCTCCTAAACTCTAAGCTCTCCCTATAACAAAATCTTTCACTCATTGAAATTCACAAGGAAATAATCTGGAGGGCACTTATTTAGTGAAAGTTTTGAGTGACCATTAAGCTTTTGGCACCCTAGTTCCTGAATTATTGCCCTCCCAAGAGCTGAGCTATACCTCTGATGCTCTCAAAGACACCCCAGTTTACCATATCATGGTTAATACTACATATGCCTGCAAAGAGATTCCAAGATCGTCTCTACTTCTCCTTAGCCCGAGATATCTATGACATCGTATGTCTTTGCTTATTTTGGCTCATTATGGTTGGAAAACATACCAAAGAAATAATACAATTCAAATATTCCTGGGGACATGGCTGTGCATGACGGCAGTCCTATTTGATAGCAGGGGTAGGAGAAGAGCCCTAAGTTTGAGGTCAGCCTGGGCTCCATAGAAAGCTCTACTGCAGCCAGGATTACAGTGGGTAAAACATGTTGAATCTACAATAAACAAAAAATTTTCCATCAATCAACAGTACTGAGGAACCGTGAGACCATCTCAGTGGCAAGTTCAAGGTCACACAGTGGCATTGATGTGGTGAAAGCTTTACTTCCAGTAGAGGTGCCCTAGGAAACGTTTGTTCAGCCTCCACACCGCACCAAAGACTCCTCTGGCTCTTTCTGCATGTGTAATGCCTGGTGAGTCTCTCTCTCCGTCCTCACAGTAGTACCCTTCCCAGCTCACGAGAGTCATCCTCAGAAACTGACTCAATTCAGCTGCCTTTTGTCTCTCACTCACTAAGACCCAGCTAATGTGCTCCCGGATGAACTCTTGGAAGGGATTCAGAGGGTGCCATCACCTGGAGAATTTACTACAAGGTTTCTAGTGCTCTTTTCTTGACATTCCACCACACTTTCCCAGCCAGTTTTCACTTTAATTGCTCCTTCCTATTAGTCAAATGGGTTCGCTTACTATTTGCCAAATAGACCTTTTCTCTTTTGTCTTGCTGTCATTTCCTTTTTCCAGGAAGCTTAATCCTCAGTGTCTTCTGAGTTGAAGTCCCTTCTCTTCTTCAAACCAGAGCTCCAACTTTCACCTCTTTGATAAGAGTTTCTTGGGTCCCTCCAACCATAAATGCCATATTATATCCATCCATCTTTGGACCACTCTGAAGGCCCCAGTTATTGGAGGCCTTTGGGTTTATAGATGTGGGTGTGCAAGGTCACACTCTTGGAATTTGAAATCAGGATGAGGATTTTTCTTAAACAATGAATTTCTAGAGAAAAACTATTCATGTTTCTTAGAGTATACAGCAGAATTCTCAGCACATGGCAGATACCGGAATAAATGAGATGAGCATTTTAAAACCCACACTTGCAACACCAACCACTGAAGCATCTATCATTATAAATGGGAAAAATGAGCCTATGAAGATACACTCATCTCTACTAATTCCTGTCCTTGTGTTTGAGTGACCAAAGCCAATGAGACTATCTGACAATATCTGACACTATACTATTATTATATTATTATTATTATTATAATTTTGAAGGCAAGGAGAATATAGAAATTCCTGGGAAGAAAGGTGTGGCCTGGGGACATGATTCACTGGCTAAAGCGCTTGCTATGTACTTGTGAGGACTGGTATTCTGACTGCCAACACCTACTTTAATGCCTGTTCACACCGGAGGCAGAGACAGGGGCAGGGCATTCCCCCAAGCAAGGTGGCTAGCGACACTAGCTGAATCCCTGACCTCTGAGGTCCACTTGAAAGACTACTTCAGTAAATGAAATGGAGAGCACCTAAAGAAGATTCCAGAAGTCAACCCTGGCTCACACACCCATGTGTGCTCACACACACACACACACCCCGCATGCAAAAATATGTGTGATTATGATAACTCATTAACTGACTTTCTTTTTCTCATTTGTTTTTTCTAGCCTTCCCTTCTCTCTCTTCCACCCCCTTGTACTTACTCTGTTCACACTTTTTGATTCATGGTGACTGATAACATTTGCAATGAGAGTGTCAGGTTTCATGCTCCCTTGAAATGTCCTGGTTCTGCTGAGTTATGATATGCATTAAGGAAATCTGAATCTTGCTTTTGCATTTTATAAAAAGCAGTGTGTCGTAATGGACTAGCCCAAGTTCCCTTGTAGCGCCAGCATTTCCTGCAATCTGGAAAAAGGCCTCATCTCTGGCATTTCCCCATACTCTGGAACAGTGAGTTCTTGAGTAGAACACTGACATTTCCTTTGCTGCAAAGAGCTTTCCAGAGCCTTTCAGAACACAATTGTACATTCCACCAGATAAAATCCATTCATGTGGAAGTTTGAGCAGCAGAAAGAATCCGAGTTTACTGGGATAAAAACAAAGGTAAAGAAAGTAGGGTAATGAACTTAGAAAGGTAGTTGTTGCTTGAAGTTAATTAATATGGGCACATGCATATCAAAATCTAAGAAAAGGCAAGTCTATTCTGTACATACCAGTGCTCAAATACCTGATAAAAAAAATCCAGTTAGTGGAGCTGGAAAGATGGCTCATCAGTTAAGGTGCTTGTCTACAAAGCCTACGGACCTAAGTTTGATTCCCCAGTACCCATGTGAGCCAGATGCGCAAAGTGGCACGTGCATCTGGAGTTCCTTTGCAGTGACCCTGGCGTGTCCATTCTCTCTGTCTCTGCTTGCATATATGTATATTTAAATCCAGGTGGCAAGCATTCATGCCTGAATAGCTAAGATGCAGGTCCACC
>PVHP010045835.1:0-13545 GCA_004024765.1 Zapus hudsonius | reverse complement strand
ACAGTCCGCTCCCTGTTCCCAGGATGGTCTAGCATATCCTGTGCTTGGGCCTCAGGATGCAGGAGGATATTTTTGGCTTTGAACAGCACTGTGAGTGGACTTTATGACCACATGTGGAATAATGTAAAAGAAACATTGAAATTTTATTTAAAGCAATGCTTCAATGATGAATATTAAAATGATAACAATACTGTAACAATAAATCTAGAAAACAAAATGAAATAAATGTAAAGGCAATTTCTCAAAGGAAGGGGAAGGTGTGTTGCAGGAACAAGTTGGTTGAGGAAGGATTCAGGCCAGGATTCTAGAAGGGACACAAGGAATTCTCTCTGCCCACAGTAAGGAGGTGTCCTGCTGGGCTGCTTCCCTGAGCTGGTGCAGGAGGAACTAAGAGGTTCTGGAAGGAACAGAACGAGCTCTGTCAGTCCACAGACAGGAGCTGCTAGGCAGGGCTTCTACTCAGAGCTGGAGGCTTCTGCGCCCTCCGGACCCGGCGCACAGATGAGCTCTGGCTCCTGAGCGGCTGGTGCCTCGGCCTCTTCATCCTCTTCCAGCTCAGCCTGGGCTGCTGGGAGGACATCGGAATCTAAGGGGAAAGAAGAGCTGCTGATGGAGGAGCTCTGGAAGGGGGGAGGCAGGGGAGTCCCAGGGGTGAGCACATGTCCAGGGTGAAGGCCTTTCCCAAGACTGAGAGACAGAGCACCCTGCCTGCTGTCCACCGGAGGTTCTCTTCCCCACAGCACCACGACAGCCATCTTCTTCCATCAAGTCCCAACCGCCTCCTGCAAACACCAGCTTTGTCTGCAGTGTGTCCAGGGGACCCAGCACCCTCTCTCTTCATGCACCTACGGGTGCTCCCCAGTCTCCTCACCCTTCCTCTCTGAGTCCCTGGGGTCCTGGTCCTCTAGCTGCCTCAGGAGCAGGTGGACCCGCTCTGCCAGAAGGGAGGCAGGCATGTTGAGACTCGTGTAGGCCACCAGCTGCTGCAGGAGGTATAGGTGGCCAAACTCTTCGGGGCACATGTCCAGCCATGTCCCAAGGAATGTACAGATGGCACTGGGGAGGGAATGCGAGGTTCATTCAGAGCCCTGGCCTCTAGGTGCCCAGCCCTCCCACTGAAGCCCTCCCTCCTGGCCCAGAGCCTACTCACTTCTTCACTGGCTCATCCTCCTCACAGTAAGGACTGAAGATTAGATACCTAGAGAGGCCAAGAAGGCGACAACTGTAAGACCCTGGGCTGTACCTGTCCATTGTCTAGGGCTGGATGAAATACCTGTGGGCCTTGGGGTTTGTCTGTTGTCTGAATTAGGTGCCATGTGCCTGGCAATTTGATGACAGGTACTTCACGTATATCTGCGCAAAGAGTGAACCCAACCAGATCCTGAACAGATATGTCAATAAGCAGAGGGTCTTGAGGTTCATCTTTGGGTGACCCTGTTCTGGATACATCAATACCAGAAACTTCTCCCCTAGAGAGGAGCTAAAAGTTCCATTTCTAATGAGAATGTTGTTTTGCCTGAGCTCTTAGATAAGGAGGACCTGGCCAGAGAGCTTCCTCATTGGGCAGGGGAGCCATGTGCACACAGACCTACAGTCCTAGCTAGCTCTCCTCATGGCCACACTGAGACCTTTTGCCATTGAGTTGTGACAAGAGTCTAGGAGGACACAGCCTGGGAGAGGTCAGAGCACCCCTGAGAACCAGTGAGGAGGAGTCAGACCCCTGGGCATGAGGTGGACACTCACCTTCTGAACAGCAGGTCCAGCACCTGCTGGGTGGTGGTGAACTCCCGGTAGCAGTGCAGAAAGGCAGGCACGTAGAAGGGTTGTCCATTGAGCAGGGAAGGTATCAGGTTGTTCACTAGCTTTTCTAGGTTAACTGCAGTGATGGGTTTCACACTGCAGGACTCTTCCAGATTGGGGATATACTTATTTTCACTCTGAGATGGGAAAAGGTGGGAATATTTAATCAGTACAGTGGTTGCTCACATCTGACTCAATATCACCCTGAGTTTCACAACCTCCAAACCCAGACAGAAACTGGGGAGCTCTGGAAGGATCAGGGTGGTTACCTGTCCAGCATGGTCCAGACCTGAGGTTCCTGCTATCACGTTTGTGTCCCTGGAGGTCCCTCTGTTGGGTTCATCCAGGGATGGGGCACACTCCTTTTCACACTGAGGAGGAGACAGGGAGGGAAGGTTCAATCAGGGAAATAGTAGCAAAGTGCCAACTGACATTCTGTAAAAACGATCCAGAAAGTTCTCTTCAACATTCACAATGAAACTTCCTATGAAATGTTGGGGAAAAGCAGGGGACATCACATAGTTACCTGGCCAGTGGGGTCCTGTCCCAGTCTAGCCAGTTCGACTGTTGTGGCCCTGTTGGGAAATGGCCAGAACCTTCGTGGGCCAGAGTGGACCCAGCGTCTGCAGGCACGAAGAAGGCCCCCAGCCCTGGCTGTCCTGAGGCCTGAGCCTCGAGCACACGGGACAAAGCAGGAGAGCATCCTGCTATTGCTGAGTCTCCAGACAAGTGAACTGTCCTGATCTCAGCAGTGGCTGCCTGGTACCAGGGTTCTAGGTTCTGTTTGGTCCATTGTCAAGGAAATGATGTCACTTCCTGTGGTACCCTTACCTGAGTCTCTTGCCCACATAAGACTTTCCCAAAGAATTCATTGTACTTGTCCACTCTGCATTCCCTCCCCCTTTTCCCGTTCACCAGTGCACACATTTATACCAACACTGCCCGGCACATGTCAATCCCCTGTGATGGGGTCTAGGGATGAGCCTGGGTCAGAACTGGGAAGGGAGCGCTCACTGTTCATCCTGGTGGTGTAAACGTCACCATCTGGACTTGAACGTGATAACAATACTGCTCAGGCCTCATTCCACTCTGATGGGTAAAGGTGACAGTGCATGAAGTCCTCAGGAAATGCCACTGCTGATCACTTGTCCACTTGTGATATAGTGTAAGAGTTTTGAATAGGGGCTGAAGACATGGCTTACTGGTTAAGGTGCCTGCCTGCAAAACCTAAGGTTCTGGGTTCTATTCCTCAGAACCCACATTAAGCCTGAAGCCCAAGGTGACACATGGGTCTGGTATTCATTTGCAGTGGCTAGAGTCCCCAGGGTGCCCATTCTCTCTCTCCCTAGCCTCCTCTCTCTTTCTTTGTTTCTAAATTTTTTTTCTTTTTTAAAAATAAAATGTTTTTTCTTTTTTAAAAAAATTGTTTATTTATGAGAGAGAAAGAGAGAGTGAAAGAAAAGAACTTCATAGAAAAGAAGAGGCATATAAGATGAACCTGTTCTAACCAGTGAGCGGTAATATAGTTCACGGTGCTATACTACACACCAGTTTACTGGATGAAATAGCTCTTTTTGGAATAGGTCAGGGAGAAGTCCTGAAAAGAGAAAAATCCAGCCAGACTTGTTTACACTGTGAGAATCATTTCCCCTTAATTAAAGATTTACTCTTTGCAAGAGAAGGGATAGTAGTGAGTCGGTACATTTTCTTTCCTGTTATTATATGTGTTTTAACACAAGATAGTTCCCTTAAGCACCATGTGATGCACATTTCAACCTCATTCTGCATTCTTTCTCCTGTTTGGTGTTTAGTTTTTTGATGTATGGCTGTCCACCAGGCTGAACTGGCAGGGGTCCTCCTGCCTCTGTTTCCTTAATTACTGGGATCACAGGTGTGCACAACCACACCTGCCTTTTGTTCAATATTCTTAAGATGCAGTTGGCTTTCTGTTTCCCTCTCCCTGTTTTCTATGCCTATAGATGTTAAATAATATGTATTTTGACTTGTGATATATCTATTTACTTGAGAGAGACAGATAAACAGAGAAAGAGAATGGGCACACCAGGGCCTCTTGCCACTTCAGATTAACTCCAGACAATAAATGCCACTTTGTGCACCTTGTCCGGGTAACCGAACCTGTGTCAATGGCCTTAACAGTTAGAGGCACTAGCTTACAGTCTGGGCGTACTGGCTCATGCCTTTAATGTGAACACTAAGTAGGCTGAGATAGGAGGATCCCTGTGAGATTGAGGCCAGCCTGAGACTACATGGTGAATTCCAGGTCAGCTTAGGCTAGAGTGAGACCCTACCTCGAAAGAAAGGAAAGAAAGAAAGAAAGAAAAAAGAAAGAAAGAAAGAAAGAAAGAAAGAAAGAAAGAAAGAAAGAAAGAAAGAAAGAAAGAAAGAAAGAAAGAAAGAAAGAAAGAAAGAAAGAAAGAAAGGAAAGAAAGAAAGAAAAGAAAGAAAGAGAAAAAGAAAGAAAGAAAAGAAAGAAAGAGAAAAAAGTGGTACTTGTTTGTAATTCCTATCTCCTCAGCCCTCTGTATTCTGAATTTTTCCTGCTTTTAAAAAAACCAAACAATTATCATAGAAATTTTTTTCATGGAGTTTTCTTACATACTATCTAACTGCTCCACATGAACGTGTTATAATTTTCATTATGGTAGCACCCCTAATGATTGGAGAATTCAGAACATGTTGTGTTGGGTTCCAGTCATTAGTGGGCCTAATAACTTACCCAAATAGGTAATGTCAACTGCCTTCATGTCTCTTACTCTAAGCCTCCTCAATAGTTGAAGAAGACGCTTAAACAATGTCTCCACCCTTCGATGGAAGTTAAGTCCCTAAGGGAGCATCTCTTTACACATCTATCTTTTCACTACATGGGGCAGGCGTGTCATCCATCTTAGGCACCGTCAACTTTGTCACTACAATTATTAACCTAAAAGCACCAGCTATGTCACAATGTCTGTCGTACATCCTTCATGTGACCAGCACTAACGGCAGCTTTTCTTAACACTTTCAGGTCCAGTTACAGGACAGACTATAATTTAAATACAACCTTCTTGGACCTCACTTCACAAGGAGACCCAATTCTACATCAACCTCTCCATCCACGTCTAATAAGACTCTTTGGGCAACCAGAAGTCAATATTCTTATTCTATTTACAGTTTGAATTTTTTCTCATATTGTTATTTATTATTTCAGAAAAAGTAAAATACCACTACAAGAGATTATAATAGGCCATATCATTTGGGTTTTTTTAGACTTTATTGCATGAGCCCAACCTATGTTTCCTGTAGATCCAGACGTTGACATTTGACTATATTTTCACAACGTGCTTATTGCTTTTTCTATAAGTGCAAACGTATTCAGTAAATTAGCTAGTTTTCAACTGAAATATGAAATGATCTCCAGCAATATTGTTTCAGCATTTATTTTGCTATTTTGTAGAAGGCTTAAGAGGCATTAATACCTCAACCTTACATAGGGTCTTGCACAATAATACACACTGCAACATACGAACCAATATTCACTTTACTATTTTGTTTGTTGGGCTTAACATAACTTTTTCCAAGAATGCTTTCTTGAATGATTTGGGATTCATAGCTGACCCTGTGGCAGCCTAATGAACCGAGCTCTCTCACAATACTATAAATTTAATTTAATAGTATTGTAATTTCATAATTATTCTCCTGAATTCTACACTCTATTTTTAACAAGTCATAACATACCCACTACTACCCTGTCATACATCACCACATAATTTGGAAAGCTTATATATCCTTGAAATAAGATTAACCACTATTTCCCATGAATTCATTTGAATAGCTATGCATATTTTTCCTTTAACCTTATTGTCTCTGAACCCTAATTCATTATAATTTCTGATTGTAATCATGTGTCTACCAACAGAATAACTTCATATTTACAAAAAAAATCAACTCATGCAGCCATGTAAACCTATGGCATTCTAATCTTTTAGAAACCCTTAAAATCTCCACAAGTCCAAATAAAAGTACTTTTACATCATCCACTATTCTAATCACACTTCCATTTTTCAGTATTTCCACTTTGTTTCCTTTCCTCAGCTACACAAAATATTAACTATCCCCAGTATATAAGTCTGACAATTCAAAATGTGCCTTTACCCTATATACAATTCTCATACTATTTATTCATTCAGGCCACAAAGCCATTATTTCTAAATAAGAAGTACTCCTCAAGGTCTGGGCTTCTGGGGCAGGTGGAATGACTTTTTCCCATGTCCTCTGGGGATGGAGAACTTTGGCTCCTGAGATAAGAAGCAGGTGGAAGCGAGGGTGGTCCTGCCTATTGGCTTCTCTCCATCCTCCTCCTCCACCCTGACCAAGGGAGAGAGGAGCCATGGGCAGCCGGGCTTACCTGGGATGAGTCTTGCAGCAGCTCCAGAACAGGTACCCCCGTCTGACCATCCAGGGCTGGAGAGGCTGAGGCAGCCATGGCGCTCATTGGCCTCCCTCCATCCCCGGCTCCCAAGCCAGCCCTGGGCTTCCAAACCGCCGGCAGGAGGGCGCGGGTCCTGTGGCCCAAGGGGCTCGAGCCTGGCCCTGCCAACGCCCCCAGCCTCCAGTCCAGAGACCTTCTCCTGCCCCAGGATCTGCACCCAGTAGCACGCAGAGGAGACTGGAGACCTCAGAGAAGAGCCAGGATGCTGGGGCTTCTTCCCCCTGGAGATGCTCAGGAGTGCCAGGGCACAGGCCTGCGGAAGCAGAGCTGGCATCTGTGCTCATGTACCACCCCGCCTCCCTCATGCCCACGTGTCCCTGGAGTCCACTCGCATACAGGCCCCCAGCCAATCACCCTGCAGACATGCCCTGCACCTGCAGCCAGAAGTCCTCAGGACCACTTAGTGAGCATCAGCATTGCTGGCCTTCCCCGCAGAGAGTGGTGGGATAAGCAAGAGACCTATAATCACAGCCAATCAGTCAACACAGGATAAGCCAGACAGACACCAATGATCTTCAACACAACCTAAAGCAGAAATACAGAGACCCCTAAGACCTCAACAATAAATCAGCCTTAATAATCACCCACCATGACTCAGGGAACTGAGCAGAAGAGGGGGTGGAAAGATTGTAAGAGCCACGGTGGAGGAGAATATCCAGAGACATGGCCCCCTCAGCAACAACATACAAAGGGGGTTGAACCGGGCTGACTTCTAGGCTTTCCATAACCCCCTACCCCATGGACTGATCCAGTTTGCCCATGGAGGAGGATATCCAGCTGATTGGGGACAGGATAGAGGGAAATTGGGGAAAAAGGGATACCAACTCATTATTTGCTCAAAGTATCTAATTATGGACAATAAAAAATTAATTAATTAATTTTTAAAAAAAGGTTTGGGCAGTCTTCCCGTAGCTCTACTCATGCCAAGAAGAGCCAGGGCCATCCCCCGAGGCCTGGGACACCCATGTGAGCAGACTGTGTTCTTCCAGCCTCAGGCTCCACACAGGATCCCAGGAACCCGGTGTCTACTAGACTTCCATCTCTTCTGTCCAGAGGATATCAGGTCAATTTCAAAACTTGACCAGCTCAGTCCTGCCAGGACCATTGGGGTCATGACAGATAATGCTTTTCAAGACATTTCTGAGCTTATTTTTCTGCCTAGGTTTTCTTTCAGTTACTGAGGGATGTTATCTCCCCAATTTCCAGAGAGTCATGAATTGTAGAATTCTTAAAAATGTATACGTCTCCAGGATCTTGTACTTCGGTAGTCTTTGAGGCTTGATGGTGAAGGCAGTTTGGTTTAGACCCACCTGGCCCTTGGGAGTCCCTTTCAGTTGTTTCTTTAAATGCACAAATGCTCTTATTACATTTGCCTTAAAGCGCTTTAAAGACCATTATATATTCTTTATGCAACCATACAGCACTATGATATTGATACATGATAAATTCCTTTATACAATCATTGGTTCCCCCACCTCACACACACATTTCATGGATACTTTCAATTTTTTTTTTGTTTTATTTAATCGTGTGGGGGGGTACCCCAGGATCTCTTGCCACTGCAAATGAATGCCCATCTGGCTTTACATGAGTGACTGAGGAATTGAACTTGAGCTGTCAGGCTTTGTAAGCAAACACCTTTAACCATAAGCCATCTAGCTCCCCAGCTCCTCACTTTCAAAACATATTTAATTGCATATGTGTGTGTATGGTCATGCCATGCCTCTTGCCACTGCAAATGAAGACCAGATATATCCACCACTTTTTTTTATCTAGCCTATATGAGTGGCTTGGGAATTGAAACCTGTCTGGCAGGCTTTGCAAGCAAGTACCTTTAACCTCTGAACAATCTTCCCAGCTCCTCATGAGTCACTTTCATTTAAAATCTTTATATTCAACAACAGCAGTATTTTTGTCTTCAATAAGTTGTATTCTAATCAGAAAAAAATATTATTTGCCAGCACTGGGGAGGTAGGAGGGTAGCAAGTTCAAGGTCAACCTGGAATATATGGCAAGGCTATGTCTCAAAAAAACAAGCAAAAAAGTTGGAGAGATGCTTGCTTGCAAAGCCTAGTGGCCCAGGTTTGATTCTCCAGCATCCAGGTAAAACCAGATGGACAAAGTGAGACGTATGTCTGGAGTTGGTTTGCAGTGGTAAGAGACCCTGGCACACCCATTCAGCCCACCACTTGCAAATAAATAAAGCAGTATCTTAAAATCATACAGATAAATAAGTAAACAAAATGTCTATTAGGGCCATAGAGATGGCTCAGTGACAAAAGCCATCAGGCCTTCTGGGCTGGATTGGGACTGCTGAGACATCCAGCCACGTGAACTGAACAGCTACTGGTTTCTTCACCTGTGGGCCTGCAGACTGCTATTGTTGGACTGTCGTAAGCTACCCCAATAAATTCCCTTTTACTACAATTCATTCTATCAACTCTGTTTCCTCTAGAAAACCCTGACTAATACACCTTTATTAACCATTTTCTGTTGAAGACTTGTTTTTACATACAGACCTCAAACAAAAACACAAAAATGCTTATGTTAAATTTTAGAATTTTTTGTTTTGAAGACACAACACTATACAACATATATACTTTGGGTAATAATAAATGTTGCCTAATGTCAGATGTAAATTCCATGAAAGATTTAAGAGGCATGAATTAGAGTTGGTGAGCTGTATTATAATAATAATGTCCATCCTCAGCTCTAATTTCATAATATAAAAGCAACATCCTAACCTGTTCATTTGTTTAGTACCATTGAAGTATTAAATTTCTTATAAGTATCTATGATAGTTCTAGATCTAAAAATAAAAAAATTACATGCCCTCTTCCAGTCTGTCTGTCTCATTTCCATCCTTGTCTCCAGAGAAGGTACATGTCTCACCACATTCTACCTCACCTGTTGGCCTCTAGCCTGGGCACTCAGACCTGGTTATGGTTTGCATTTGGCATGTCCCCCACAGGTGTGTGTGTGTGTGTGTGTGTGTGTGTGTGTGTGTGTGTGTGTGTGTTTACACTTGTTTCCCAGCTGGTAACACTGTTTTGAGAGGTTATGGAACCTTTAGTTGCTGTTCCTGTTTGGTAGAAGTGGTCCCTGGAGGTGAACTTTGAAGGTTCTTGGCTAGGCCTGGTTTCAGTGTTGCCCTGGACATCTTTTATTTTTTTATTTGCAAGCAGAGAGACAGAGACAGAGATAAAGAGAGAGATAGAATGGGCACATCAGGGCCTCCAGCCACTGCAAATGAACTCCAGATGCATGCACCACTTTTTGCATCTGGCTTTATGTGGGTACTGGGGAATTGAACCCAGGCCTTAGGCTTTGCAGACAAGCGCCTTAACCACTAAACCATCTCTCCAGCCCCTGCCCTGGACATCTTAATGAACAAGATGAGAAGAGCTGATGCTTCATGCTCCTGCTGTTAAGGATAGAGGCTCCCCAGCTCCACGTCCTCCTATCGTGATGAACCACACCCTCTGAAACTATGAGTTGCTCCTGTTAGGTGTTGTTCACAGCAGCTGGAAAAGGAAGAAGTCCAGGCCTCTTCTCCACCTGCTCTAGCAGAGCACCACTGTGATCCCAGGCAGGCCCACTCACTCATGTGCTCAACTACCTTATTTTCATGATTCTTCTTAAAACCTGTCTGCACGATGTGGAGCTTTGAACTTCTGCAGAAGCTCTCCTCCTGGGTCCTGTGGTGTCACTCCCAGCTTTTGTGTTCATCTCCTCTTTGCTTCCAATTGGTTTTCCTCGGTGCCTACCGACAAACTTCTTTGTTGAGCTCCATACCCACGTCTCCAGCTGTCTACTGGAAACCCACACAGAAACAATTCAGCGCCTTAAAAACTAATAGTTATTCATCCAAACCTTCATTGCCTTTCTTTATTTTTTAATGACAATTTTCATACATATACAGAATGTATATTGCTCGTAATTTTCTCCCGCTACTTTCATGTGTCCCCATCCCCCATTCCTCTTCCACCCCTTCTTCTTCAGAACTAGCTCCGCTGCTATTCCAATGTCTTGTTGTATGTGTGCAAGTGACGACAGCTGCTGTGAGATCATAAATGCAATGACTACTTCCTGTCTGGAAGACAGTGTTCCAAAGCACTCCACCCCATCCTCGGGCTCATACTTTTTTTTTTTTTTGCCACTTTTTCGGCAATGTTCACTGATCCTTGGAGAGTGTGATCAAGACATCTCATTTAGTGATGAGCTGTCACTTTTTCTCAGAACTTCTCCAGTAGTCATGGTCATCTGCAAAAGGAAACTTCTCTGAGCAAAAGTGAGAGCAGCACTCACCCATTGTCATGGTTTGATCCAGATGTCCCCACAAACGAATGTGTTCTCAGTGATCGATCCTCAGCTGATGGCAGTTTGGGTTTTACAACCTCACTGGAGCTGTGCTGTTGGGGGCGGGCTAATGGGGGTTATAAGCCAGCTTCCCCTTGCCAGTGTTTAGCACACCTTTCTGCCGCTGTTTGCAGTGCTGTGGCAGAGGTGATGTCCAGCCCTCTGCTCATGCCATCATTTTCCCTGCCAGGATGGAGTCTCCCCTCGAGTCCATAAGCCAAATAAACCCATTCCTCCACAAGCCGCTTTTGTTTGGGTTCTTTTTGCACAGTAACAGAGTAAGTTGACTATGACACCCATGGACGTAAACATAATGATTTTTGGGACATACTTAGCTAAACTATAGTAAACTATAGTAAACTATAGTAAACTATACTATACTATACTATACTATACTATACTATACTATACTATACTATACTACTATACTACTATAGTAAACTTTAGTAGTAGGTTCCCCCTAGGGCCTGTGACCTTTCCTGCCATAGGCTTTTGACTATAACCTTCCATTTTCTTCTGTATTTTCTAAGTGTTCAGTAGTACTAGAGATAGAACCAAGGGCCTCTCACATGCTGGCCAAGTACTCTCCACTAGCTAACACCCCCGTCCCTGTTTTCTACATGAAATATCAACAACTATTATATGTCTCTCCTTCCTCAGTGTTTCAGTTCAGACCTTCCACTCCTTGCATTTTCCCTGTAGTTTCTTAACTAATGTCTTTGTCCCTGTATTTTTAAAAATTCTTTCCAAAGTAAAAATCAGACTGCTATTCACTTGCAGTAGGAGTGCCCGATACACAGAACGTTGCTCACGCATAGCATGAAGCACACTTGTCCATTGTACTCAATGGTAGTGTGACCTGTGTTCTTCCCAGGGAATGTATGCTATTCTGTTTTCCTCAGAATTATCATTACATGTGTTAGGCAGTTCACTGTTAGAGTAGCTAGTTCTAAAAATAGCACAAGGAGAAGATTCTTTTTTTGGCTCATAAGGAGGAACATTTGTACTTTGGTTTAGACTTTCAGAAGGTTTAGTCAGTGATGGAGCGGCCCTGTTGCCATGGACTTGTGGTACAGTGGCACATTATGACAGCTCATTTTAGTGCCTCATGGTCAGGAGATGAGAGGAGAAGAGACCAGGTCCCACAGACCCCCCCCTACTTCCAGGACACACTCCCAGTGATCACAAATGTCCCCCTGGGCTCACCTCTTGAAGTTCCTCCCAGTATTGCCAACACATGGGCCATTGGGGCGAATTCATTTGTTCAATCATTCATTCCAGAGCCAAGCATAGGACAATTGTCAGTCTTACCCACTGTTGGTTGGGGGTGTTATCGTTGTCATCTGTGCCCCTATAAACCCTAATGCTCCCAGTGTTTTGTTGAATGAATGGACTGTGCGTCCATTGTGTGGCTTATAGAATTCTCACATTTCATAAAAATTCTACACAATACATTTTGTTTTATTTTTTTGAAATTGATTCAATTATGTTTTTTTCTCATTTGATTTTGATCGCTGCTAAGCTAACTTTATTTTTAAAACTATTTATTGGGGGGCACAAATTTTTTTTAATTCAAGAGAGCTGAAGACTACCATAGTGATGTCTCCTACCTTCCGGAGCTCTTGTACTCAGGAAAGATGATCTGGAAAATTTTGGAGAGCTTTGAAACAGATGTGATGAATGAAAGGGGGAGGTGATGTCAGACTTCTGAATTGGTAGTGACGTGAGGAGAATTAATAATCTTCATAAGTGTAAACCTGGTACCTCTCCATGTCCTTTTCTTTGTTCTCTATGACACGCTTGTGAGATAAATGGGCCAGTGTTCAGTCTTTTGTTTCTGAGAGGAAACTGATATTCCTGTCACACACATCTCATACTCTCTGCCCTTATTCTTCTGCCTCTGAATAAAACCATGTGATTTGAACACAGATTATAGCCATAGATAGTAAAATGCTTGGTTCTTTTCACAGGAAATTATTCATTCATCTGTTGATTAAAAATGTATTTTTATTTTTATTTATTTATTTATTTTGGTTTCTTCAAGGCAGGACTTCGCTCTAGCCCAGGCTGACCTGGAACTCACTCTAGAGTCCCAAACTGGCCTTGAACACACAGTGATTCCCCCTACCTATTCCTCCCAGGGGCTTTGATTAAAGGCATGACACCACACCTGGCTTTGATTTCTTTTATGAATACCTGTTCATTGGTAATTAGTATCATCACAGCTGCCTGTTTTCACTTCATATCTGGATTTCCCCCTTCATCCTTCTTTTCCTCATTTCATGCCTCCCCACCAGACCACTTTTCTGACGGATTCTTTCCTCTCTGGGACTAAGGGAGGGTTACTGACAGAATGTTGGAAAGATCTGACAGTCTTATTGAAGCCTAAAAACTGCCTTTCAAAAACTAGTTCTATTTTGGGTAGAAACATAAAAAAAAGCACTTGCTTAAAATTCTCTTTTATTCAGAAAGCATAATTACCCATGGAGTTAGGAAGGTATTTCCTAGTTAGTTGTGTGTGTGTGTGTGTGTGTAATTGTGAGAAATTCAGAATTTTCATTTATTCATTTGTTCACTCATTCATTCATCCAGATATTATTGAGAGTTTGTGTGCCAAAGAAATGGTGGCAAGTTATCTTTAAAATCCAACCAAGTATGATGGCATATGCCTACAATCCCAGCACTGGGAGGCATAATGGGTTTCCTCTTTCATTACAGTACTCTGGAGGCTGAGGAGTCACTGTAAGTTCTAGGTCAGCCTGACTACAGTGAAACCTTACCTTAAAAACAAACAAACAAACAAACAAAGTCAAAACCAGCTTAGGCTATGTTGCCAGGATAGCCAAGACCCCGTTCTCTCTCACCATCAAAAACAATTGTGTAAAAAAAAAAAAAAC
>PVHP010045834.1:0-13446 GCA_004024765.1 Zapus hudsonius | reverse complement strand
CCCAGCAGATTATAGGTTATCTTAATTTAGTTCACTCCGTGTGTGTGTGTGTGTGTGTGTGTGTGTGTGTGTGCATATGTGTATATACAGGTTCATGTGTGGGCACACATGAGTGCAGGTGTCTTTTTCTGTTGCTTTCCTCCTGATTTTGAGAAAACATCTCTCACTAAATCTAGTGCTTACCAATTTGTCTAGATGAGTTAGCCAGCCTTGGCAATCTGCCTGTCCTCATGCTTGTGTGACAATGGTTTTAACCATTGAGTTATCTCTCCAGACCCTTAGTTCCACTCTTAACCTCCTTCCTTTATACATTCAACATATTCTTTTTGAACACTTAGTATGTGCAAGACAGTCCTCTAGTCACTAGAGAAATGACTGTGAGAATACCAATTCCTGCCCACATGGAGCTTACAATCTAATAGAAAACCATTCTAATAAACAAGGAAGGCAAGCACATAGATTGTTATGTCCTTCAATGTGTATTGCTGAAGGCTGGGTTCCCAGTCTGTGGTGCTCCTGGGAGGTCAAGGGGCCTAATGGGAGAAAGTTAGGTCACAGAGGGTGAGTCCTTGACATTGGGACCCTGATGAGCTAGCGCTTTCCTTCCTATGTCCTCTGCCATCATGCACTTCTCCACAAAGGCCCAAAGTATAAGTGATGATAGACTATAAACTCTGATGCAAAATAAATCCCCCTTCCTTTAAGCTGTTCATCACCAGAATGATGTGACAGTGATGGAAGCCAGCATAATGGACACATGTTATTATGTGAAGCTCTAAAAATGATAAATAGAAGTCAGCCCAGATGAGAGGAGAGAGTATGAGAATTTGCCCCTTTATAGGACACCTCCAAAAGAGTAGATGGAATAGTGTGGAAGGAGATTCTATTCCTCCTTTCCTCCTCTATTTCACTACCCTCAATATCTGCTTCTTCCTCATGACTCTCTGTGGCCGCTCCAGCTCCATCGTGCCCACATTCTAGTCCACAGGAAAGAGGAAAGAAGAAAGGCACAACTCTGTCTTGGAAGACATGTTCCAGAAGCCTCATAATCTCTCTCTATGTTCATCCTCTTGGCGAGGACTTAGTCTTACAGCCATACCTAGCTGCAAGAGAAGCTGGACAGCCACACACCTCGCTCAAAGCCCAGGATGTTTTCTCACAGGAGAGAACAACTAGGAAAATGGGTATCAGAGGAGAACCAGAGGTGGTGACAGAAGAGGTTTCTGAGGAGGTGTCATTTGCACAGAGACAGAACGTCATGACTTTTAACCAGTTCAGGTATCAGATCCCGCAGGTTCTTCCTCCAGGCTTGGAATCAGTGATGTAAAGATTCATGATCAGTGTTTGCAGTCCAGAGTAGAGGTGGTGATATGACTTAGAGCGGTGCTTGGCTAGAGGTCAACTATAGGCCATCCTGGGTCAAGGGACATGGCTGGACAAAGCACCAAAGACATCTTCTGCAATCCAAAGTATTAACATCGAAGCGATGGCAATTTTGTTCAAACAGGTTGTGGACAATTCTTCTGGTGATTGGGGTAGATGACTCTTTCTGAAAACATGAGCATTTCCAAGTGCATACCAAGGTCCTCCGAGAAGTCATGCTACCTTGCTGCTCTGCAAAGCAGGTCTCATCTATGTTTGCTTCCATCTTCTGGGTAGCAGAGATGGACCCATGTGCAAAGAGAGGCTGAGAAATGAAAGGAAGCCTCCTTATGTGTGTGCACATGGCTTGAAGGGTTTTGAACAGCAAAGCGTCATCAATCCATCCAAAGTATTTTCCTTCTTCCGTTTCTCTTGTTTACTTGGTGAGCCGAGAGACAACAGAGCAGGGAATGTTCTGGTACAAATGCATAGCCTGAGGGAATCAGAACTTTTAATTCTGCCAGGAACATCTCAAACAGAGCCCAAGTGTTCTAAGAGTGCTGGGGATACTCAGAGCTCGCTCGGGTCAGTGTGGAGACCAGGGGGTTGGTCTAGTTTCTGTCAGTCTGCAGCAGGGTGATGAGGGGTCAGCAACTTCCCCTGCCTGAATGTAGAGTCCCATCTGTGAAAGAGAGAAATGCCAGTAGAATCTGAACCTGAGCCTTTTCTTGGCATTAGTTTTAACATCTTGCTGCAACTATGCTGAGACTCCCTACATGTGAAGAAAATGCATATGACCTTCACTCTGAAGGTTTCCATCTTTTGACTCAGAGGCAATGGCATCTGTCATTAGAATCACCTGAGACTCAGCCTTGTCTTTCTTGTGTCTGATCTGCTACCCCAGCTGTGGTCTTTATCTCCAAGGGGCATTCTAGTCATGACCGAGGCAGGAGAATAGAGGTTGGCACCTATCTGCAATTCTATTCCTTTTGGTGTGGGCCTACGAAGGCAATCCAACTTCTAAGGAATAGTCTGTAGCAACATAGGTGAAGAAAAGCAAAGAGAAAGGAGGAGAGAAGGAGAGAGGGAGGGAAGCAGAAATTGGGGTGGGGGAAGGAGAAATGGGGAAGAGAGAGGGTGGGAAGAGAAGGGAGGGGAGGAGAACAGGGAGGGAAAGAAGGGGAGTGTGGGAAAGGAGAAAAGAAAGGAGAAAAGAGGTCTAGACTTCCCCCCTATTTACAATACATCCCTGAGCTGCACCTGCTTTCTTAACCCCAGAAGCTTTGCAAAAGACATGCTTGTCATTCACAGCTCAGTTTTGCTGGGATTTCCTTGTGAGGCAATGAATGGGAAACAGCTTCCTTGATGCTTTAGAGACAGTTCGGAGTAAATACAGAGCCCTTCCCACACAGCCTCCTGGGATAGAGAGCTGACCCTCTGGTTCTCCCAGGCTGTACAGGATCCCTTCATTTTTCTGCCCCTGTGATCTGGCAGGACATAGTGGTACCTGCTGGGCTCTCTGGCAGGCCTGGTACACACCAGGTGGGAAGAAGGCAGAGGTTCTGGGTGCCTTCCTTGTCCCTAGTGCTTGGGAGCAGCTCAGGTTCCAGGGTCTCCAGTGCTAATGTTGTCTTGTTCAGAAACCAGGACATATGGTACCTTTGTGAATGTCACACCAAGATCTCCTTCCCTGGAGGGAGCAGAGCAGGCTGAGCATTCATGGTTTCCCTGTTCTCTCTAGGGCACAGGCTGTCCCATCACACATGCCCCTGTCCCTGGGACCAGCTTCGTGAGGGAAAGGACAACAATCAATAATAAATCACCTTGTTTCTTTCACAGGACTGTTTTCAACTCAGAATAGAATAGCCTCCTTCAAATAAGGTTCTTTTTAATATTTGAGGGAAAGAATGAGGGAGGGAGATATGAGAGAAAGAGAAGAGAAGCGAGAGAGAGGGAAGGAGGGAGGGAAGGAGGGAGGGAAGGAGGGAGGGAGAGAGAGAGAGAGAGAGAGAGAGAGAGAGAGAGAGAGAGAGAGAGAGAGAGAGAGAGAGAGAGAGAGAGAGAGAGAGAATATGGCACCAGGATTTCTAGCCACTGAAATTAAACTCCAGACGCATGAGCCACTTTGTGCATCATCTGGCTTTATGTAGCCAATGGGGAATCAAACCTAGATCATTAGGCTTTGCAGGCAAGTAGCTTAACCACAGAGTCATCTCTCTAGCCCCATTGATTTCTTTTTAAAACCATGGATAATTTGAGGGGGAAAATCAGGTCACAGAATAGCATGCAATGTATGATTTCCTTTATAGACTATAATAAATACACACATACACACACACACACACACACATACACACACACACACACACACACACACACCCCGACATGGAATATTTTCCTGAATTATGGACAAGAAGGTTCTAATCATCTTTCTATGGTAGAATTTTGGATCTTGTTTATTTTCTGTGCTGCTTTCTTTTGCTTTATAGACACAAGCACATTATTAATATTATTACCCTTCTTATTCTGTTGTGTGCATATGTAGCATGTGTGTGGATTTGATCCTTGCATGCACAAATGTGGAGGCCACAGGAAGACACTGGGTCTTCCTCTGATGTGCTTCCTCATGGCTTGTTCCTTGCCTGGAGGTTCTCACTGAGCCTGGAGCAGCTGGGTTAGTTTTGGGTTGACTGGCTGACCAGTGAGCCCCAGTGATTCTCCCCTCCAGGACTGGGTTTACAGGCAGGCATGGTCTCCCAGCTTTTTACATAACTCCCAGGGATTGGTGTCAATGCTACTCTGACCCTCATGCTTGTGTGACAAGCACTCTTATCTGATGAACCATCTCTCCAGCCTCATATTATTTTTTCAAACAGGGGGAAAAAAAACAACCTTCCAACGAATCCGCTTTTCATTTTGAAAAAGGAAACCATAATTTTCTCTTTTGATTGTCATCTACTCCTTTGTAAGCTTACCAAGTAATTTCACAATATTATTTCTTTTTAAATCCTGTAGCTATTCTAGGAGTGAAATATAATAATATATTCTGAGAGGTGTTACAAAGAGACAACCCTCCACTCCACTGAGCCTTCTCTCTCCCCCACCCCAGTGTTGCTGCTCCAGAAAGTTAACTGATAGCATGAGGTCTCTGCAACCGGGATGGGTTATTTTCCACCTCAGCTTGCCCACCTGGAGAATAGGCTTGAGCTAGCATCTACCCATGGGGCAATCATGAAGCTTACATACAGTGGTGTGTGTGAAGGCTGGGCATCAGTCACTACTAGGGCTTGTTTTTCTTGGGTGACTCTGGGATCTTCTTGTTATGGGTCTACTTCATTAAGTTAAAAGTGAATGGGTTGAACTTTCTGGTGATGGGAATTTCTGCATTCTAGTTCCCTGGCTCCGTACTTATTTTGTAATATGAAGCAAAGTTGAGTTCAGGAAGGTAGACTGCAGGTCGAGGAGATGCTCAGCAGGTGAGAACACTTGCTATATATGAGAGCCTGAGCTGGCATGAGGTTAATCTCCAGCACTCACACGAACACCTGGCTGTGGCTACATGCATCTATAACACCGGTCCTTTTTTTTGGGGGGGGGCACAGAAACCCAAGAATCACTGGGTCTTGCTACCCAGCCAGTCTGACTGGAAATAGCAACTCTGAGTTCAGTGGGAGACTCCATCTCAAGGAAAGAAAGTAGGAGAGTGATAGCAGGGACATGCAGCATTCCCCTTTGGCTGCATCAAGGATGAGCACAGGATGCAGCCTCTGCATGCATAGTTGTATACACATGAGACATGCACATCACACCCTGCACATCATACCAAAAAAAAAAAAGAGAAGGGAAATGCTCAAAGCATAGGAACAGTTACAGGGAAACCCATAAGTATGTATGATCAGTGTGCATCAGTGATTATGCCAGTAATAAATAGAACAGAGATTTGAATCTCCGAACACTAAGAGTGTAGGGCAGAGAAAGGTCATGTGCACACATCCATAGAACTAGCTGAACCTGGAGGAAGACATGGGTGTAGAGCTGGTGCCAGTTATATTTCCAGCAGCTCCTTCCAGAAATATATATATATATTTCTGTATATATATATATATATATATATATATATATATATATATATATATATATATATATATATACAGAAACACCAAAGTGGGTGTTTCTCTCGCTTCTAATTTTTATGTCTCTTTGCTCATTCGTGCTAGACTCAAGAACATGAGACAGTGGGGGCTGCATCATAAATCAGAGGTTTAGATATGTCGATCCTCCTGGTGGGAATGCCCTGCCCTGGCTGAACTGATGCTTGGGGCAGGTGTCGTGAGCTGTTGGCTGCTGCTGGCTGGGCAGCGCTGGGAACTCCATCTTGACAGGGGAGGGACAGGTGCATGAAGCTGGAGTTTCAGATGGGGTCATGGGGGAGGTGAATCCTAGCCTACTGGGGATGGTGACAGAACCTGTACTAATTAACTGAAGATGACATTCCCTTTGCCATGTGGTCACTGGGCTTTTCTGGTATGAGGTGACCAGTGTCCAGGATTGGCTGTCAGTGAAAGAATGATTTTTCCCTCTGGATTTTTGAAGGGAGGAATGAGATTAGAAGACCAAAAACATGAAAGGAAACAGCAGGAAGTCAGTTGCTAATTGGTGAAGTCCCTCCCGCCTGGGGACTGAGGGAGTGTGTTGGAGCTCCCCTCCCCCACCCGCTCATGCCCTCCTCCATCCTTCAGAGTGCTCTGTCGGCCCAGTGGCCTGTTCTACTATTCTCCTTTCATGGGTTCCCTGCTGGCCAAGGCTTGGCTCTTCTTGAGGCTACCCCTTTCCTGTCATGCTTGCCTCAGGCTGTCAGGGCTGGCATGCATTTGCAAATGGTCTTATTTGTCTTGCCTAGAATAAAAGAAAAGAAAGGTTTTAAAAAATATTTTATTTATTTGAGAGAGAGAGGAGAGAGAGAGAGAGAGAGAGAGAGAGAGAGAGAGAGAGAGAGAGAGAGAGAGAGAGAGAGAGAATGGGTGCACTAGGGCCTCCAGCCACTGCAAACGAATTCCAGACACATGTGCCCTCTTGGGCATCTGGCTTTATATGGACACTGGGGAACTCTGGTCCCTCTGTGTTGCAGGCAAATGCCTTAACCACTAAACCTGAAAAGAAAGTTTTTTTTTTTTTAACAGAGCCATATCTGGACTAGCTAACTGAAGAGGAAGTAGAGCTGGTGACAGTAGTGAACGATCCAGAGGTGTAGCTTGTTAGAAGATGTTTAAAGATGTTTCCTCCCAAACGTGTCATAGCCTCTGAGTTTGTATTTAAGGATGACAGGACTTGTTGGAGAGTCCTTTCATCCAGTTCTCTCCTATTGCTTAGATGTCAGGTTACTTGTCCTCTGGGTAGGTATGTTGCAGAGACAGAACTGAAAATGGGTCCCCATGGACTGGGGTGGAGACCTGGACCACATGCGTTTCCACTGCTGCCCCATGCTCCTGTTCTGATTTAGACTGTAAGTCCCTTTGAAGAGGTGCCCACCTTTAAAGATGGCGCTGACTCCATGTGCCCTGACTGTTAATAGATTTTATCTCCAAAGCTCTTTCCTCAAGGAAGACTCAAGGGGTTGCCAAATAGCAGGTGCCTCTTTCCCAGGCACCTCTCTTTAGGGTGCGACATGAGTAGCATAATATCCAGATTGCTTCACAGTACCACTGAAATTCACAAAGTCACAATGGATTTGTTTGGGGGGTATATTGATGAGGCCCCCTTAAAGTATTCCCCCATTTCTAGATGATATCTTCCTCCTCAGTAGATTTCTTGAAACAGGATCAAATTAGAATGCCATCTCTGGGGGCTTGTTTGGCTTGTATTCATGCTGAGAAATCTCAGGCATTGTGGTAGTTTGAATGTATGTCTCCCATAGATTCAAGTTTGTAGCTTCAGTCCCTGGCAGGCAGACTCCTGCCACAGGGGAACGTGTCACTGGGGGTGGATCTGAATGCCAGCCTAAAAGTATGCAGAGAGGCTTTGAGCTCTGGCTGTGCTTACCTATGGTGTTGGCTGTTTGGTGGTCTCTCTGCTTAGATTTATGAATGGGAGCCAGCCTCTTCCACCCTTCAATAGAACTTCCCCTGGATCTGTAAGCTTGAAATAAATCCCTTCCTCCCATAAACTGTGTCTGGTTTGGATGTTCATTCCAGCAATATGGAGCTGTGCACAACAGTCATAAAGCAAAAGGAAGGAATATTTCTTCTAATCTTACACATTGTCCTTCCATGTCTCTGGCACATCCAAATTTATTGGAATTTTGTGTGCATGGAGTCACTCAGCATTGCTGGTTGGGAGGGCTCTGATCCCAAGTCTTTACAGTGAACACAGTTTTCAATTCATAACTACTTTGTATTCAGTTTAATAAATGGAATGGGGGGAGGCTGGGCTGAATGGGGTGCTCCATCTGAAACTCTGAACATGGACTTCTTGAGGCATTATATTGCTAGCGATAATGAATATTTACTTTGACTAGATACCAGGTCTCCTGCTACGTGGTCTACATGCATCTTTCCTCTCAAGGTAAGGTCTCGCTCTAGCCCAGGCTGACCTGAAATTCACTATGTAGTCTCAGGGTGGCTTCAAACTTGTGACATTTGCCTTCACCTTGACCTTGACCTTCTAAATGCTGGGATTAAAGACATGTGCCACCACATCACAACTGCACATCTTTTTAAAAAGTCCATAATGACATCCTATGTTGCAGATTCACTTTATGGGTGAAGAAAATTGGAATCTCAGAGAGGCTAGGTTATTGATCCAGGTTTTACAGCCAGACAGAGTAGCGGCCTAACAGAAGGCATTTGATTAAAGCTCTGTATCTGACACTATCCCCATGTTAAAGCTAAGAAAATGCACATTGTGAAAGAAACCGACAACCACAAGGTTAAGCTGTCCTGAAAACCCCATTGTATTGTCATGCTCTGAATGACCACTGGAGTTAAGAGTAGGAAGCCATATGTGTTACAGGTGACCCCCACCTTTGGTCAGAGCTGCCTGGTACATAGACAGACACCTACCCAGAGGGCTGTGAATGCAATGCTTGTCCAGTGACTTCATGCAAATTTGGAATGAGATGAGGGAACTGGAGTAAGTTGGTTTTGGGCATTTGATCCAGTAATGAATAAGCATGAAAAAGGAAACTGGTTTTCCTGTGTGTGGATCTTCCTCTTGTCCACACTGTTCTCACTTTGAGGCATAAATAAGCACGAGAAGGGAAAAGGTTTTGAAACAAAGAGCTTAAATTTATGCTGCACCTTGGAGAGAGAAAACCCGAGGCCAGAGGACTTGTGGCTTGACTTTCCAACCAGCATGTGGCAGTCATAGGCCTGGAACCAGGATCTTCTGCTTCAGCAATGGTGGGTGGGGTAGGGTAGGGACTGGGGAGCGGATGGGGACAGGGAGTGATGGAGAAGAAGGAACTTGTGTTTCATGTATGCATCAGGCATTTGAAAAGGAACAATCTCCTTGGAAGAGATCAAGATGGCTTTTGTGTTGTTCTGATGGCATAAAAGAAAATGATCAAATCTACTCCAAATGTGAATATCTAATGGTCGCCATTGAATTTCTGCCTGACTTTGCCAAGAGGGCTAAAGATATGCATATCTGGGGTTTAAAGCAAATTCGTCATGTTTAAGAGTTCATGATATTATCCCCCCTTAAAAGCTGTAATGGAGAGGGTGGGGGCAGGAAGCCTGGATACAGAGATGATTTCAAGCTGAGCTGGAAGAGTCACTCCTTAACATTTTTGGCTTTGGCTGCACATCCACCCTGAGAAATGTACTTTGTCCACTAACAAGTTATTTTTCTCCATCGTGGGCGAGGTTGGGACTGGCAGCTCCATTTCTCCTGCACTGTAGGATTAAGTTACTCTTCTGTGTAACACAATCGTCATTACACACCAGCTAAGGAAAGCAGGAATCAGTGTTTTGATTCTTGTTACCATAGTGACAAGCAGCTCACTGGAGTGTTGATCAGCAATGACTTAAGTAACAGCTCTGGAGACTCCTGTGTGACGCTGAGTGTTTCTTCTTTCCCGTTACATTATCCTTGCGTGTTACAGGTTACGTCTGCAGTAGCTCACGTCATGGTCTCAGCATGCCCAGACACACTCAGGGAAGGGCAGGAGTGTGAGGAAAGCTTCATGCAGTGAGGTGGGGCGCTGTTGTTGCCTGGTTAGGATGTCCTGTGAGGTCAAACAAAACTTGTCCCTGCCCTGCCCTGCCACCTTCTCTTGGGCCAAACTCAGTGACTTTTCCCCTTTGGACTGACAGGTGCTCAGGGTCTCTGTCAATTTGAACTTGGAAGGCAGCCAAAGAACATTGTTCTTTTTTTTTTTTTTGAGAGAGAGAGAGAGAGACCCATAATTCTGTTTAAATCACATGTTTGTGAGCCCTAGTCCCACCTGAGACCTGATGGCCTTCTGGATGGACCTTTGACTTTCACTTGAGCCACACAGCGTCAGCTACTCTGGGTTGGATTTCAAGTATCCCACTTCCCCCTCCCACTGCCCTTTACAGTACCCCACAGGAGTGCTCGCCCTGGGAGACCTGTCATTGCTTATGCTTTGCCCATCTCTCTAAATATCTGCTGCTATCTGGGGTCCTTCTCTCCCCACACTAGAATGTTCCTTACCTTCTGCAGGCTTGTGGGGAGAGAACCTTCAGGGAGGTGAATCCCTGCCCTCTGTATCAGGCTCCCAAGAGCATATCTTGGAGTTTGGAGATTCATCTACCTGTTTTTGTTCAGAAAGCATTACTACACCGTCTTCTTCATTTTGTTCTTCCTCTTCTTCCTCCATCTCCTCCTCCTCCGTCTCCTCCTCTTCCATCTCCCTCCTACTCCATCTCTATGGGGAGTGGAGGCCAGAGAATCATTAAGACTGGTCGGTCAGTTAGCTTGATTGAAAATCAGCAATTCCAGTTTCAATCAGAGACTCCATCTCAAGAAAACAAGCTGATGTTCTCTGGCCTCCCCACATACAACATGAGGTATGCACATCTGTACACATGTCCATTCAGTATACACACATATACCTCACATCACACCACACACACAGATAAATTTCATCATCATCATTTTGTAGGATGAATGTTACCAAACCAAAAATCTCAATGAACATCCAATTTAAAATGTGGCTCTTTCTCTGTCTAGCCTTCACCTCAGACTTGGGCATTCTCTTCATCAAGAAGGGTCCTTAGTGGGTTGGGGACAGGGAAGAGGGAAATGGGGGTACCACCACAAGATTTGCTCATATAATGTATCTAATTATTGACAATAAAGATGTTTAAAAATTCTTGCTAGATAACTCGGGCTCCCTTTGAAACATATAATCCTCCTGCCTCAGTTTCCCAAGTGCTGAGATTCTAGGTGAGTATCCCCACACCTGGCTCTTTATGTTTTGTTTAATTGTTCTATGGCCCAATTTTATGCCTGTAGCAACTTAAGTACTCAAAAATATTGGTTTAATTGTTGATAAATTCCTACTTGAAACTAAAGTCTAATATCTACCTAGTGGTTTGAAACCTGTCAAACTGGCACATGACTTTCTTTGGTCTGGAAAAGTAACAGTTTTGCGTGGTTCAACCTCATATTCAAGTCAACAGCAGGAACAAGGTGCTCATTGCTATGTTATATGTTCTTGGAAATGCAGTTCTCCTCAGTGCAATAAGGAGAGACAAAAGTACATAATACTGAAATAATGGTTGCAGAGGATAAAAATCGCCTATCTGAGGTGGTTTGACTATAAAATGACCCCCATACACTTATGTGTTTAATACTTATTCTCCAGAGGGTGGCACTGTTCAGGAAGGTTGTAGAACCTTTCTGAAGTGGAACCTTGCTGGAGGGAGGTGGGGGGAATCTTTGAGGTTTTATAGTCTAGCCCTGTTTGCTGTTTTCTCTTTCTCTCTGCTTCATCCCTGTTGATGTGACAATGTGATGCAGACTTCCTGCCCTTGCCATGCTTTCTCTGCCATGATGGACTCTACCCTCTGGAACCATGAGCTGAAATAAACCCTTTCCTTTTGTGACTGGTTGGGCATTTTTGTCCCAGCAATGAGAAAGAAACCAACATACTCCCTGTAGAGCCAACAAAAATCAATTTAACTTTCATTAAGTCTTAATAAAAATTAAGAGTTCTAATGAGTTGGGTAAGATGGCCATTTAAAATAAAGTCAACTGGAGACTAATAGAAAATAATATTCTTAGATCAAACATGATAAATGGAATGTCCATGATCCTTCATTGTGAGAAGATTAAATATTATACAAATTTCAGTTTTCTTCACAATGAATGTCAACTTGTATTTTCATTCAAATTCAAATTGTAATAGAATTTTGGGGGTAGCTTGACAGAAACAGAGAATATGTCAGGGAAAAAGTCAGATCAACTTACAGCTCAAAAAGAAGAGGCATACATAAGGATATCAAGAGACTAAAACAAATGATCATGATACAATAATTAAAACAGCATGGCAGTGACCCATGAGCACACTGACGGATGAAAGAAGTGGGACTGGATCTTGAGAAGCCAAATCAAGTTCCCATAATTCCTTAGTTCATACCTTGGAAGGCATTCAAATCTAGAGGGAATAGGATGTGTCACAAACTAGTTTAGGATAATTATCACTTAGAAAAAAATTAAATTTATTTTTTTGGTGTGTGTCTGTAGTATATATAGTATGTGTATGTATATGTGTGTGGTGGTGTATGCTCATGTTCTTGTGTGTGCAGATGTGCATGCCCCATGCACAAGTGCACATGGCGAGAGGAGGCCAGAAGCCAGAGGAGGACATCAGGTGTTCACTTCTATGGCTCTCCTGCCTTATTTTCTGGAGAGATGAGGTCTCACTGAATTTTGAGCTCATGTTATGACTGATGAGCCCAACAATCCTCCTGTCTGCCCTGTCCATCACTGTGGTTATAGATGTGTGTGCCACACCCAGTAGATGCTGGGGTTGATCTCAGGTTCTCATAGCTGTATAGCAAATATTCTTACCCACTGAATAATCTCCCCAGCACCCTCCCCCCATTAAATTTCTGCCTCCAAGTTCCACCAAAATAAATTTGGTGAATTTACATGAACATTATTATTTTTTTTTGTTTTTTCCTCCCTTTCTCCCTTTCTTTTCTTCTTTACTTTTTTTTGGGGGGGTCTTAATATATAGCACTAATTAACCTTGCTATTGCCTCTATAGCCTCCTGCCTCAGCTTCCCGACTGCTGAGATTATAGGTGTGCCCCATACCTGGCTTCCCCTTACATTTTATCTTGCTCACATTATGAATTCATTTGACCTGTTTCTTCCAGATGAACCTTTTATTTAAGTTTCTATTTAAATTGCATTCCCCTCTCCATTGATATCTCCTCAAATCTCTAGGTGACTTCTGAATGTTTACCCAGATCCAAACTCAGTGATTGACATTCAACTCTCCACATTCTAATTCTAACCCACCCTTTCAACTTCATCTGCTATTTTCTGTCTAAATCAGGGCTCAGCACACTGTGTTCTGGATCAGATTTTGCACATGATAGTTTATGGGATGAAGGCTATGACCATTTATTTTGAAGTGTCATCTGAAGCTTTTATACAGCAGAGCTAAATAGTTGTGGTTGACACTTTGTAACCCATAAAGCCTAAAATATTTATTCTTTAGCCTTTTACAGAATAAGTTCTAGATAAACATGTTATAATGAAATGGGTAATGTCCATTTCTACTTTAATTGATTTTTGGAACAAGGCAATAGATATTTTTCAAAATATGATATAATATGTAAATATTCATATCTCTATGCTTTTTAAAAATGTGTCTGTGTGTGCATATTTGTATATGTATTGGGCAAACATGTATGCTGGTGTGGAAACCAGAGGGACAACATTACATGTTGTTCTTGAGGAATGCTCATTTTTCTTCTTTTTGAGACAAGGTCTGTCATTGGCCTAAAGCTCATCAATTAGACTAGCCTGGCTGGCCAGTGGAGTCCCCAGGATTCTCTTCCACTTCCCCAGCCCTTGGATTACAAGCACACACTACATGGGGATTGAA
>PVHP010045833.1:0-13536 GCA_004024765.1 Zapus hudsonius | reverse complement strand
AATAAGAAAGTAATCTTTTACTATCTAAAACTATCCTTTAATAATATTCAGATATATTATCCTTTGATTACACCATAGGCAAACTCATTCATCCATTTATTCAAGAACACTTTTTGAGGATGTATATGATTCAGACATTTTATGTGGTGTTTTCAACGAAATGTCATTTGTTTTGTATGCTTGGTCCCCAGCTGGTGGCATTTTGGGAGGTGGAGCCTTGCTGGAGGAGGTGTATTGCTGAGTGTATGGAGGAGACTTTGGGGTGTTATACCCCATTTCCCCCTGCCAGCACTAGCTACTCTTGCTGCTACATCCCACTGTTGTCGAAAGGTGATAATGCTCAGTCTCTGCTCTGCCGTGCCATGCTGAAATAAATTTCCCCTTGAAATTGCATGCCAGAAGTTAACCCTTTCTTCCCCCAAACATTTCAGGTGGGGCAATTTTCCCAAGAAAGGAGAAGGTAACTGCATCACTGTACTAAATGCGAAGGACAGAAAGGAGCATTAAGGAGCCCCGGTAGCTGAGCACAGAATCATAAGCCCAGGGTCTCAACCTTCAAAAGGCAGAGGCAGGAAGATTCTCACTTGGAGGTCAACTGAGCTACGTAATTAGTTCAGATTGTGTCTCTAAAAACAACAAAAAAATAAAAGAGAAAAAGCAGTTGTTTTTACATAGCTTACCTCCTATTTATTGGGACACTGAAAGGAAGCAGCCACATTTTTTGTATATCAAAAGCAAGGTTGGTGAGAAATAAAGTGAAATATCAATCTCATCACATTAGTTATAATAAAATATATTATCTTGTAGTAAATTTAGTAAAGAAAGTGATTTCAACAGTAGAAAATAATGAAACACAATGATAAAAGAAAATGAAGAAGACACTGAGAACTGAAAAGACAGTCCGTGTTACTAAATTGGGAATATTAATATTGCTAAAATGTCCTTATGACTTATAAGCTTCCTTAAGATTCCTTGCAATGCCCATCAAAACAGCAATGGCGTCCTTCATAGAAATGGGAGGAAAATTCTAAATTTCATGTGAAATCACAAAAGACTCAATAGTGAATCTTTCTCTTTGTGATTATGTATCATGTACCTTGGCCAGACTCACTGACATTCCTCTTTCCCTTCCCCCTTCCACTCATGCTAAACCATTTAATCTTCCAACTAATCTCCTTCCGACTTTCCTGTGCAAAGACCCAGTTCAATTTGTATTGCTTGCATTAACACGGGTTACTAGTAAGAATACCACTGAACAGCATGACTTCCCCTCTCTTAGCAAGTATTAACTTCCCATAGCTCCTCTGAGGGAGTGGGGTCTTGAAAGCCTCTCCCCATCCATGATGGAATAGTCTTATGCAGGAAAGCACAACTAACTGCTTCAAATTCTTGATTTTAAATCCTCATTGTGTTCAGAAAGCAGAATTCCCAGCATTCCTCCCTGTTTCCAGCTCTTACATTCTTTTTGCCTCCTCTGAGTTAGCTAGGTGGTGATGTAGTTGTCTTGTTCATGACTGAGCACATGGTAGTCGGTGATTCTCAATACTTTCCCAAGCTACGTGTCTCTGCATTAACCTCAGCCTGCTCAGTGCAAAACAAACAAGCAACAACAAATACTTCTCTGATGGAAGATGAGAGAAACATTAATCTAGGGTACAGAAAATTTTTTAAAGGTATTAAAGCAAATCTTAAGTAAGAAGAACAAGGATCAGAGACAATATTTGCCCTCACATGAAACTATTAAGACAATTTCTCTACAGTTGAATATGACATGGCCTTTGGGGGCCAGGAGAGTGTCCAGTGATGTGCTGAGCAGCGACACCTAGTCACATTTTGGGGAGAAAGGGATACAGAAGCTGAGGTGTACAGCATGCATGACGATTAGCCAAATGCAATCTGTGGGGAGGGTAGTATTCCAGACAGATGAAGTAAAAGTTTTGGTAGCATTACAATCCCTAAGTCCCCATCCCATGGACTAGTCCAGCAAGCCTGAGTAGGAGGGTCCCCAGCGGGATGGAGACAGGGAGGAAGGAAATGGTAATACCACCATAAGACTTGCTTGTACAATATATCTAATTATTGACAATAAATGAGGGGAAAAAAGGCAAAACTTTCCTGGGTGCTTGTAGTTTCGTATGAATTTTCAAAAATGTTAAATATAGGAAACGTTTGTTTAGACAACAGACACATTGTGCATCAAAGAATCTTCTCTCCTACAGCAATCTACACAAAATGAGTGGATTTCATAATTATAACATGGGAAATGAGAGGATTTGCACTACTCAGTAAGCCTGGCAAGTAATAATATACACTTTGCTACTTACCTCCTAGGAGCCTAGCTGTGAGCGAAGCATAATTCTTTTAGATCTAATAAGGAAAAAATCAATAACGGATGAATGGCAGTTAAACTGTATATATATGTGTGTGTATTTATGGATAAGTAAATGGCATATGTATGATTCTCCAGCAACTCTTAACTTTTATGTACCCTCATCAGGGAGTGAGGCCGCATGGGCTCCTCCCTTCTCCTTGTGAGAAAGTTAATGGGTCAAATCTTATGCAAGTCTGCTGAGAGTTCAATAGGGCAATGACTACATTATGCTCAGAGAAGAATTGAATCCTTCTGGACAGTGTGCAATCCTGTGACTGAAGTCCAAAAGGGAGATGTAACCGTGAGCAAGTGCAAAGTGGTTACTGTCAACAGGACTCTCCAAAGAGATACATGGTGAGCTCCGATTTGAATAAAAGCAGCTGTCCATGAAATGATGTGGGGAAGCATTTCTAGTGTGGAGATTCTGATACAGGGGTAAGCTTGCTCTATGGCTGGCAGTGATGGTCAAGATACGGAGTGACACTTTGTCACAGAATTAGGGAGGACAAGTAAGTAGGACACTGGCACTTAGAGAGAACTCGCACTTGGTTGCAATTATGAAAGGACATCATCTGGACTAAACAAGTGAATGGCATAACATAAATTGAGTCTTCAGATGATTGCTCTGTTATGACACACAGACTATGGGGGTGAAAAGAGGAATTGGCGAGACCAGCAGGAGCACAGGTGATGGAGAAGGCTTAGACCAAGGACTAGCAGAAATGGATATAATTAGATAGATTCAAAATATGTTCTAGAAATAAGTTGACAGGGTTGGCTAAAGGCATTGTAGGGGGTGAGAAGGTGAGCAGTGAGTGGTAGAGAAAATGACGAATAATCCCTGGTGAAACCTAAAATGGAATGTGTGGTAATATACATGTAATTACAGAAGCGCAGTCCCACTTTGAAGTGCCCATTCATACTTTGATCAAAGAGCAACTAACGTTGACAAAGGGAAATGCAGATTAATACTATGAACTCAGGACAGAGTCCCTGTCAAATTCATCTTTTCATCTTATGATGCCTCAATGCACCGTATACACAGTCAATGCTCAGGAAAATAGCAGTGTGTAAATGAACATCATCTTTTCTATGAAAGATATTTCTGGGAAATGTCCAAAAGAAGATAGAGCAAGTATGATTATCAAACAATTAGTTTAGCAGGGTTCTCATTTATATCTCACTACTCCTTCACCAGGGAACTATTTATTGTTTTGTTTTCATTTCCAGGTGTGCCCAGCAAATCTGTAGATTACTCAATGAATGACAGGTGGGGCTGGAAAGTAAATGACAAAAGAACATAATGTCCTGAAAGTAAGGGAGGACTTTTCTGAGGAAGAAAAATCAACTTTCCTTCCTTTCTTCTTTCTCTGTTTTTTTTTTTTCTTTTTGGGGAGTGGGCGGGGTGATGGGGCAGTTACAGGGTCTCATTGTGTAGCCTGGGCTGGCCTATGTCTCCTGAGAGGTAAGGACTAATGTCTTGAGCAAAGTGCTAACAGCAGTCACATTGGCTGCTGGTGGCCAATGCCTAGATTGAGGGAGGAGGCTAGCCAAAGTATGGTGCCTGCTGGCATTTCCTAAGTGGTCTAGAGATATATCATGATCTGCATTTGAAAGCTTTAGATGGAAAACAAAGACAAACAGAAAATACAAGTAGTATAGGCAAAAAGGCCAAGTATTTGCTACATAATTTCGTATATCTAGATAATATGATTAAGGCTTTCCAAGATATCTGAGTATAGAATAAATATCTTGCAATTTTACTATCAAAGAAAGAGCTAAGATGTCAAAATTTTTATTAAGTTTAAACTTAAAATCATTGCTTTCTTCTACTTGACGTTTATTGCACTCATTATTTTAAAAATTAGGAAATACAGAGGTAAGTAAAAGAGAAAAATATCATTAATATCCACCAGTAGACCTTGTTAGTAATTTACCTATATTTCATGGAATGCTTTTAAAAATATTTTGTTCATTTATTTGCAAGCAGAAAGATACAGAGAGATACACAGACAGAGAGGAAATGGGTGCTCCAGGGTCTCCAGCCACTGCAAAGGAACTCCAAACGAATGTGCCACCCTGTGCATCTTGTTTTATATGGGTACTGGGGAATTGAACCCTGGTTCCTAGACTTTGTAGGTAAGCACTTTAACTGCTGAACCATCTCTTCAGACCAACATTTTGCTGTTGTTTGCTTGTTTTTTTTTTTTGAGGTAGGGTCTTACTCTAACCCAGGCTGACCTGGAGCTCACTCTGTAATTCCAGGCTGGCCTTGAACTCACAGGGATCCTCCTAGTTCTGCCTCCCAAGGGGTAGACTTAAAAGAGAGGTTCACAATGCCCAGGCTTTGGCATACTTTTAATGAAGCATTTTCTTTCTCCTCCCCTCCTTCCCTTTCTCTTTTTCCTCTTCTTGCTCCTTATTTCCCTCCTTTTCCTCTCCACCTCTTTCTTCTTTTCTATTTTCTTATTTGCAGATTTGTTATCACACTGTTCTATATATTTTTTTACTTTTAGCTTTGTTTGGAATTTTAACATAATCATGATAAACATAAACTATGCCTGAATGACTTTCACCAAGATCTCCATAGCCCTGTCCCTCCTCTCTAAAAGGTTACTCAGCACATAGGTCCCATGTGGCATGCTCAGTGTACAGTTAACACGTTCTGTAGATTCAATACTGAAAAGGTTTTAGAACATTAATTTATTTTCATCATTCATTGGGATGTCAGATTTCCTTTGTCATTTATTTTTTTAATTGTTTCATAGGGATGGAAATTTCAAAAGATACTAAAACATTTTATGTTTTATATTTTTAGTTTTGTATTTTTGGCTGTGTGTGTATGTGTGGTATGGTGTGTGTATGCGTGTGTGCCTGTGTAGTGTATGCACATATGTGTACAAATGCAGGCACCCCATGAGCATGAATGTGAAGCCCAGATACTATCTTTGGACCATCACTGATATGATCTGTTGAACTTGGAAAACAAATTGACCTCGTCAAGTGCTCTAGTATCTGAGACTGAAGAGGTGACTCAGTGGGTTAGCTTTGCAATAATGGTCCAAAGAAATCACATTCAGTGTTATCATCTCCAGACATGAGAACTTTGATAAATCCATGAAGATATTATTAGTACTCCATATTTCTGTTGTTAAAATAGTTCCAGTTTTAAAAAGTTAAGGTCATCCAAATGGCAGTCCTCACAGAAATGCTTTTCCTTGTTCACATTTGAGGGATAGGGTGGCTTGAACAGCATCATCTCCTTTGCCTGAGAATTAAATGAAGTCTCGGTCTGCTAAGTTGCATATATTTTTCATTAGCACTTAGCTACCGTGTCTGTACTAAGATCCAGTTATCTCATACATTTTTTTCTTCCCAGATAAAACTTTCAAATGCTTACATTTCTCTGCCTGTTGGTTGATTGGATAATTTGAACATCAAAGGAAACTTTCATTTAATTTAAGCCGTAAAGTTGTCTTTTGCTTTATTAACTCTCGATCAATAAACAAGCAATTTGGAAATGTAATCAGGAAATGCTTCCGATTGGCTGACAATGTATCAAAGCCAGGCTTCAAGGCAACAGCAGGCTGTAACAAGCAGTTTATTACCAGTAGCTGTTACTGACATTAGTCAAAACCAAGAAAGATAAAATGGAATAAGAAATGGAATGCCGGCGGAGCCTTGGGCGCTGTGTTCTCTTCTTCCTTTTGAAAACTGCAAGCCTGTCTTTGATATGATAACAAATATAAACTGTTTAAAAACACCAAATGCAGAAAAAAAAAAAACCTGAGCCTAGCCTGTCATGGAGTTAATCCATTCTGGAGTGACACACAAATAGTGTAACATCCAGCAGATATATGTTATGGAAATATTTTGAATTGGATTTACATGTAGTGAGCAAATTGGAACGTTTGATTTTTACTTGATATTGTAATATGCATGTTCTCATATTAACGGGATGTAATCCTATTTGAAGATAATGAATTTTCAACAGGCTCTGCAATTGGAAAGTATGTAGGGGGAAGATGTTTGGTTTTTAACTAGAGAGGGGTAAAGAGAATTGCACCCTAAATTTCCAAGATAACCTCACTTTCTATCAGTCAGCTGCTTGTTATTTTGCCCTCGGTGACTGCTTACCAAGAGATATCTGGGATTGATGGATTTTAGGCTTTTCTCCCCCTTTATCTCTGGACTGTCCATCGCCATGGGCAAATGGTAAAGTCCAGCGTACTTGACAGGGATTTTTCTTTGTACACAGTCATTCTAAACAGCCTGAGCATATCTTTCATACAATTAAAAAGGAGAGAGAAGGAGAAATAACCTTTATCCTTGTTGCTTTGAAAACTCCTTTAGATACTGAGTACAGATTCTCAGAATTATTTTCCATTGCACTCAGAAAATTATAAGGCACCCTGATAGTACAATGGAATAGACTTAACACAAAGGGGAGATAAAGAGAAACCAAGAAGGGATTCTAGTTTTGATTGCTTTCAGAGGCAGCTCGGCCTTGGCACGCTGGCCATGCTGAGCCCAGCGGTCTTTTCATCACCACTCCAGGAGTTTCCCTCATAGAGCAGTTCGAGATCTCCATATTGTAAAATAAATAGGGGACACATTGTTTGATGGAGATTTGCTTTAGGGGCATGTGTATTGAAATGAGTCCTTGAGAGTTTGCTGGTGGATTCCACCAGGGTTATGGACAGAAATAGCTGTCCACTTTTGTCTCCAGAGGCCAGGTACATCAGAGAGTAATATTCCCTGAATAACTAGCTGACCACCTGCCCACATTGTCCTGGATATAAATAGGCACACTGACATATTATCAAAGCCCTTTGGGAGGAACTTACCTACAAGTAAATGCTGTCTAATGTGGTATATGGAATTCTAGTGTTGATTTGATTGTGTTGGTATTGTGCTACATGATGGGAGAGGCTTCTTCTGCTTATAGGTTCAGAATGTGTAGCCACTGGAGGCTTGGCTATTCTCTAGTAAAAGACCTCCCAGGCATGATCATGCAATCAACCTTAATTCAGTGAGTCAAAAGTACACAACCCAGGAGCTAGAGAGAGGGCTCAGCAGTTAAGGTGTTTGCCTGCAACACCTAACAACCCAGGTTTAATTACGCAGATCCCATGTTAAGCCAGATGCACAAGGTGGAATATGCATCTGGAATTCATTTACAGCAGTTGGAGGCCCAGATACATTCATCTCTGTCTCAATTCTCTCTTCTCTCTGCTTGCAAATAAATAAATAAATAAATAAATAAATAAATAAATAAATAAATATTTTTTAAGTTACACAAACAAAAAAAAATCCAAACTAAATAAAACAAAGCAAAACACACACACACACACACACACACACACACACACACACACACACAAAAAAAAAAAAAAAAAAAAGGCATGAAAGCAGGATTTTAGAAAGAGAAGGTGATTGTGTGGGGACAGGGAACAAGATCAAAGTACATTATAAGGTAAGACCTTTGACATGCTACTACTGTTTAGGAAACAGTTTCCTGAGTGGTTACAATTCAAGGTTCTCGTGAAACACTGCCAAGCAACTGGAGGAAGCATGGGTAAGAACAGGGTCATTACTATCACAATTGCAAGGTACTTTGCACATCTCTGAAAGCCTCATTTTGAAAAGTTAATAGGGTGCTATTTTTGATTTTTATGTCATAAAAGTCACACATCTCTTAAACTGTAAAATACTAATCCAGTGATGTCTGGATTAAAAAAAAAACAACTGCTGATATAGATACATTTTTATCTGTATTCTTGTGGCTTCACTATAATTCAAAATGTTTGTTCTTTCAGACGCAGTAATAATAGGAGTATCTTTGGCTCCACAATGAGAGGCTGAAGAAGCATTTCAGGCTCAGAGAGCAAAAGCCATTTCATGAGAAGCAAGTATTTACCACCTGTGTGTTCAAGCATGAAGATGCATCCATGGCCTCCATATGCTCAGCCCTCCCTTGTTTCTGTGCCTACTGTGTATATTAACTTAACACCTAATGATGTCAATGGGAATATATGGAAACTGAGAAATATTTTAAAATAGATTTAATATTATGTATTAGACCTGAAACACCAAAGAAAAGGAGTCAGTGGTTTAACAGTTTGGGAATTTTTTTTTAAGATTGATAAAAAAAATCCATGTGAAGTTATTTATATCATCCATACCTTTGTGTCTCTAAGACAAAATGTGAAATATCAATGTTGAAACAGAACCTTAAAGGGGAAACATTAGATTTTGTGAAAAGAATAGTGTCAATTGTTTAAAGACCAAGGACGGCATGGACGAGAGAGAGAGAGAGAGAGAGAGAGAGAGAGAGAGAGAGAGAGGATAGAAATGGTGTCATTTATTAGTTCTAGAAGATTACATGGCATTTCACTGTGCTTAATAGAGAGTGAAGCAATTTGTTATGAGAGTGGTTTTTCTGGGATAAGTAGGAGTGTTGAGGCAAAGGCTGTGAAGATTACTTTGTAATATCCTCACTTGTACATGTAAGAAATAAGAAAAGGCAGTTCCAGGAATATTAGTCTCATTAAGGTATAGTGTGTTGCTTGTTGCAGATGGAAAAATTTGGTGGTATAATAAATTGATTTTAAGGAGCAGAAGTCTGAATGGTGGCTCCTCTGTGACACAAGGTCAGTGACTGTAGCCTGAAGGTCCCAGTGATCCATCCGCAGCATCTTTTAATACACTGGTAAGTGCCAAGATCCTAAAAGATAGATGCACAAGGAACGTGTGCTGTGCTTTGCATTATGGGACTGGGTCTGTCTACTATGGATAATAATTGATGCTCAAAGCTTTAAGAAGATGGGAGGTCTGGGCCTGAGGGAAAAGATCAGAGCTAAGTGCCAGGTTGAAGCTAATATGCCACAGATGATGGCTTTTGCTCTGATGTAGATGAACAAGGAGCATTGGAGGGAAGAAATGAAAATTTACAGTTTTGAAATACTACATTGAAACTTGTCCAAGTCATCTGGGCTCACATAGTTATCTCATAAAGGCTGTTGAAAACATAAGAATGGAGGTCAGAGGAGCTAGACATATGAAATACCAGTCAGAGGCTCACAGGCATGGAGATGAAATAGGTCATCTAAGAGACAGAGAATAGAGTCAAGGACATTAGAATAGTTTAAGAGATGTCTGACTTTTGTCACATCAAAATAAAGAGAGATGGAGAGATTGTTCAGTGGTTAAGGTACTTGACTGCAAAGCCCAATGACTTGGATTTGATTCCCCAGTATCCACGTAAAGTCCAATCCACAAAGTGGTGCATGCATCTGGCATTCATTTTCAGTGGCCAGAGACCCTGGCGTACCACCTATTCTCTCCCTCCCTTCCTCCCTCCCTCCCTCCCTCGCTCCCTCCCTCCTTTCCTACCTCCCTCTCTCTTTTCTCTCTATCTCTCTCTCTGCTTGCAAATAAAAAAGATAAAAATATTTTTAAATCAAAAAATAGATTCCAGAATATGCCTTGGGGATCCTCACAGGTTGAAGTTGTTAAGACAAAAACTGGAAAGATGTCACCTATGAATAAAACAGTTCTCCTTCCAAAAGAAGACAAGCAGAGATGATACAGCCAACTCTGCTGAGTGGTTCTTGGAGAAGAGGTAGGAGGACAATATTTGTTTACTTGGTGATATGGGATTCCTCAGTGTTTTGGACATTAGAGATTTCAGTAGGGTACCAGGGTGGATAACAGTGAGCTTCCAAGTCCCCAGAGTGAGAAATTGTCATTGCATTTAAAATGGTGTGAAAGTGAGGACATAAAAGTTTTCTGAGGCCTCTTTCCTCCGATGTCCTTCCCATCACAGTTAGAGCGGTTCTTCTCTTTTCAATTAATCCAATCTAGAAACTCCCTCAGAGCCATGCCCTAAGTTTTGTCTCCTGGGTGGCTCTAGATCCTGTTGAGTTCACAGTCATCCTAACCATCAATTTAACAATGCTTACTTTTGTGTTTGGCACACTTGATTCTTGCTGTTTTCTACCTAATGTTGGGCAGGAGGTGATGACCAGCCTCTTCTCATGCCACTGTTGGACTGCCATGATGGAGCTTCCCCTCAATTCTGTAGGTCAAAATAAACCCTTTTCTCCCACAAGCTGCTTTTCATTGGATTCTTTTCCGTACAACAACAAGAACAAGAAAACTGACTACAACAGTTAAGTTGGCACCAAGGAGTGGGGTTGTTGCTGCTAGAGCCATAACTCTGTGGCTTTGGCCTTTTAGAACTGATTTGCTCTTCAAAGTTGGCTTTAATTCCCCCCTGGTTACCAAGTTGGGAGCCCACCTGTTACTATGGAGGATAACAAATGCAGGAAAAGAAGGACATTGAATTGTTTTTTTTTTGTTTGTTTGTTTGGGTTTTTTTTTTTTGGAAATGGCCATGGGCAGTGTGAAGTAGAAATGTTGGATTACCTGCTTGGAGACCCAATGGAGCCATAAGGACAGACCATGGGTTGCAGTGGAGACCCAATGGAGATGCAAAGATTATGAGATGGCTGTAAAGGGTATCTTCTAGCACAGGATGACTGTGAGTAGCTGAGTTGGAAGGACAGAATTGGAACTCCAGAGACCTGTCACTGGTTAGAATTATTGTACTTTGAGTTAGAGTTTGATGTTTGCCCTGTTTAAGTCTTACATTGGTTCCATTTGTTGTTGCTATGCCCAGTGCTATATTTTGCAGTATATTTGTTATGTGCCATTATTATTATTATTATTATTATTATTATTTGTATTATTTGTATTATGGCTCAGTTAAAGGACCTTGAATGATGGGGGTGTTTGAATATCTTTGGGATTTTGGGAATGAATAAAAACTTTGGAGACTTCTAAAGTTGATCTGAATACACTGCATTTTGTATCAGGTATAGTTATCAGTTTATGGGGGCCAGGGGTAGAATATGGTAGTTTGATTCAGGTGTGCCCCATAAATTTATGTGTTCAGAATACTTGACCCCTAGCTGATAGCAATTGTGGAATTGGAACCTTGTTTGAAGTGTGTGGTTCAGGGTGAGTTTATTGGGGTTATAGCCAGCTTCCCTTTGCCAGTGTTTGGCACACCTTTCCGTTGCTGTTGTCTATCTGATATTGGCCAGCAGGTGATGCCCAGCATTTGCTCATGCCATCTTTTATCCCTGCCCTCATGGAGATTCTTCTTGAGTCTGTATACCAAAATAAACCTTTTCCTCCACAAGTTGCTTTTGGTTGGGTTCTTTGTGCCAGCAAACAGAAGCTAACTGCAAAACAGGTATTTTCACAAAAGTGTTTCAATTTATGAGACAAGATTTTTGCCAATGAAAAATTCAAGTTATCAAGTGGAAATTAGAATTTTGAAATTTTTTCATTCATTTCAAACAACTTGACAGCTAGCTTCCTAGTATTTAAAGCTTTTAAGAAGAGATTGGTGATGATACACATGCTTAAGTGTTGTATGGCTTAATGGTTAAAGGCACTTATTTGAAAAGCCTGTGGACTGGGCTTGATTTCACAGTACCCATGTATACTAGTCAGGGTTCTCTAGAGGAAACAGAGTTGATAGAATGGATTATAATAAAAGGGAATTTATTGGGATAGCTTACAAGAGTCCAATAGTAGCAGTCTGTAGGCCCACAGGTAAGGAACCAGTAGCTGTTCAGTCCACGTAGATGGATGTCTCTGCAGTCCCAATCCAGCTCAGAAGGCCTGATGAAACCCTGGGGAGCGGCTGCTCTTCAGTCCAATATGTGAGGCCGAGGAAACTGGATTCTGATGTCCAGGAAGGATAGGAGAGCAGGATGTGAGTGCAAGTCACGAACAAGCACCAGCAGCTGGGGGAGGAAGGAAGAGCATCTCCTTCCCTTTAAGCTTCCTTATATGAGTCTCCTTCTGGAAGGCCCACCCACTGGGGGAAAGGGCTCACTCTGGAGAAGGGAACTCTCCCTTCTCCAAAATCTCAAACTCAGAGACCCACCCAAGATTACTATGGATTTGACAAACTTAACCATTACAAGTCTTCTCCAAAATCCCAAAAGGAATTTGTCAATCCTTCCTGCAGGCAAACTCAGAGACCCGCCCAAGATTATTATGTATTATTACATTGGTCAAGTTGACAAAGAAATTTAGCCATCACAAGTCCACCCCTTGTCAACTTGACATCAAATCATATCTCCTTACATCTTAATTTCCAAATGAAGACAGTAATCTTATGATTCCACCTAACATGATATAACTATCCCACGTACAACTGGAAACGCATAATCTTCCCCAACATAAGGCAGGTCTCTTGAGGAATGCTTAGTCTAATATCTAATAATACAAATTCAACAATGATCACTGATATAATCTCAATCAATATTAATTACATAATAGAGGAAAAACAAAGGTATTGGTATACATATGGACAAACATTCTTAGCAAGTAATACAAACAAACAAAACAAAACAAAATACTTATGGCAATTACGGCCCTCGTTTTTGTAACTGGTCGCGTGGCCTTAGTTGGTATTTGTAACTACCTTCTTCTACTACCCATTCTGTATTTCCTCCACCTTCAGCAAGCATCTCAGCAGGTCTTGGTTCTTTAGCTGGAGGGGTGACCCATACTTTCATTCCTGATGGATCTGAGCCATTTTTCACATTGCTTTGATTGGGGTGTTGTAGTTTCCCATTGACTTTGATAACAGGGCATGGTAACACCAAGAGGCACCTGATAGAGTCTCCTGCACTCCAAACATATTCTTCCTTGCCTCCATTGTGGAGGAGCACTCCAATTTCTCCCTGGTAGTCTGGATCAATCATTCCTGTTAACATTGTAACTCCTTTCTTGGCCTGTTGACTGGAGGGCATCAGGAGCCCAAAGTGGCCAGGGGGGAGTCTTAGCTTCCAGTTCAATGGAATGTTCTCTGTGCCTCCTGGCAAAAGCACTCCCCCTTCTGGAGCCAAGACTTCTAGGCCAGCAGAGTGTAACGTTGCATGAACAGGAAGCAAAAATTTGGCTAATGGGTCACTTGGGGTGATGGTAAGTGGTACCATTCCCATTTCCACCCCTGGATTCCTGGACCTGTGGATCCGGGCTATAGGAGAAACAGAACCATACATAGGATGCTGGTTCAGAGCATACATAGCCTGCTGGAGAACTCTGCCCCAGCCCTCCAGGCTAGTGCCCCCTAGTTG
>PVHP010045832.1:0-13540 GCA_004024765.1 Zapus hudsonius | reverse complement strand
TCTCCCCTCCCCTCCCTGTGTTTGATTTGAGGCAGCCATCCTCTCAGGATTTGTTTGCACTGCAATGTCTTTCCATCCTTTCGCTCACAGCCTGTCCTTAGATCTAAAAGGTGCTTCAATGTAAGCAGCATGTAGTTGGATTATGGTGTTTAAATTTTTTTTAGGTTGTCCTTGAATTTACTGTAGCAGATGACCTTGAACTCTTGATCCTCCTGCCTCCACTTTCCAAGTGCTGGGATTACAGACATGTTCCACCATGCCTGCCTTTAATTATTCCAAGTGTATTGATAATGAGCAGTTTCAGCCTCTGTTTATCTGAGATTGACTTAATTTCTCATTCTCTTCTGAAAGATAGTTTTCTTGGTTAGCTTATTTTTCTTTTATCACTGTGACCATAATGCCTTAAGATCTCCTTGTTCTCCAGAGTTCCTAATAAAAGTCTTCCCGGACTTCAACTCACGCTGCTCTGTAGGCCACAGATCACTTCATATTGTGGCTTCTGAGAGTCTCTCTGTATTCATCTGGTTCAGAGTTTATTGGTTGAATTTATATTCATATTTTTTTCACCAAATGTGGACTGTTTTCAGCCATTAATTGTATCAAATGCTTTTATCTCTGTCATTTTTGCTGATGTCCTACATGTCCCCTAGATTTTACATTTTTTTTTAGATTTAATTTTTTTTTGATTTTTCAAGGTAGGATCTTGCTCTAGTCCAGGCTGACCTGGAATTCACTCTGTAGTCCTAGGCTGGCCTTGAACTCATAGCGATCCTCCTACCTTTGCTTCCCGAGTACTGGGATTAAAGGCATGTGCTACCACACCCAGCAAGGGGGGGTGGTGGTAAGAGGGAGAGAGAGAAACAGGGAGGCAGAGGGGGAGAGAGAAAAAATGAGAATGAGAATATGGGTGCGCCAGGGCCTCCAGCCATTTACTGCAAAGGAACTCCAAACACATGCACCTCTTTGTGCATCTAGCATTGGATTCCAGGCCAGCATGATTTGCAAGCAAGAGCCTTTAACTGCTGAGCCATCTCTGCAGCCCATCTTTTAATTATTTTTCTTTCTGTTCATCAGACTTGATCATTTTCATTATAATCTTCAAGTTTACCGAGGTTTTTCTTCTGCCTACTCATATCTGCTTTCAAATCCCTGTAGAGAATTCATTTTAGTTATATTTTCAGCTCCAAAATTGCCTGTTGGTTCTTTTTAGTTTTCTTTTTATTAGTGTTTTCATCTTGCTCATTCATTGTGTGCGTGGCTTTGCCCATGTCTTCATTTAGTTTTTTTCATATTTTATTTATTTGCAAGAAGAGGAGACATAGGGAGAGGATGAGAGGAAGACAGACAGAATGAATGAATGAATGAATGAATGAATGAATGGGCATGCCAGGGTCTCTAGCCACTGCCAATTAACTCCAGACGCATGTGCTACTTTGTGTATCTGACTGACTTTACGTGGATCCTGGGAAATTGAACCCAGGTCATTAGGCTTTGCAGGCAAGTGCCGTAACCGCTGAGCCATCTACGTATTTTAAAGACACCTGTTTTAAAGTATTTGGTAGATCTACTGTTAGATCTTCTCTCATACACACTCTCTGTTTATCTTATTTTTTTATTTCAAGGTAGGGTCTAATTCTAGCCCAGGCTAAACTGGAATTCACTCTGTGTAGTTCAGGCGTTAAACTCAGACCATCCTCCTACCTCAGCGTCCCAAGAGCTGAGATTGAAGGCATGTGTTACCACGCCTCACTCTTTTCTTTATTTCTGATGTGATTTATTTTTTTTCCTTTGAAGGGGTCATAATTTTCTGTATCTTTGTATGCATTGTTTTTTTTAACTAGACCTTTGACCAATAATGTAATTCTTTTTAAATTTAATTTTATTTATTCATTTTTCAAGCAGAGAGAGGGAGAGAGAGAGAGAGAGAGCGCACACCAGGGTCACCACCTTGTGGGTCTGGCTTATGTGGATACTGGGGAATTAAACCGGGGGCCTTAGGCACTGGAGGCAAATGCCTTAACCGCTGAGCCATCTCTCCAGCCCTGTTTTTTTTTTTTTACATTAGAAAAAATGGCTGATACCAACTTTATGTTCAAAGCAATATATTTTATGAATGCTCATATTTAGGGCATACAGTTTTTCTAAGGTTTAAATAAGATCAGCATGTTTAAGGTTGTATGGTTGTAAACTGTCTTTCTAAGACTTTAGATCTTGAAATTTCGAAAACTGTATGAGCTTTTTAAAAAGAATAATCCCCCGTGTATTTATTGTATTCTGACAGAGGCATTATCAGACATCTAGTGTACATGAGTTAAGATCTTGCATACAGGAAACCAGTATGGATTGGCAGCTGAATTATGCCTTTTTATTTAAAGTAAATTTTAGGGCTGGAGAGATGGCTCAGCGGTTAAGGCACTTGCCTCCAGTGCCTAAGGCCCCGGGTTCAATTCCCCAGGACCCGCATAGCGAGATCCACAAGGTAGTGGCCCTGGTGTTCTCTCTCTCTCTCTCTCTCTCTCTCTCTCTGATTGAAAATGAATAAATAAAATATTTTTAAAAAATAAATAAAGTAAATTTTATATTTAAAGTTTTTAACCTTTGAATATTTGGACATTTTTGCAAGTTAATTAAAACTGAAAATACAAGTACATTAATAAGTAAGTTACCAATTTATATTATCTTGATAATAGTAGAAATATGATGTCAGAAAATATGTAAAATCTTACTAATCTTACTGGGTGTTAAATTTAAGTATAATAATTACTGATGTTTTTGGGTGTTATATGCCAAGACATTTTGAAGTGAGGCATATTGAGGTCTGCAACTACTGTAAGTAGTTCCGATAAAAAAGGAGTGAGTTAAAGCTGGGTGTAGTGGTGTACACCTTTAACCCAGCACTTGGAAGGCAGAGAGGCAGGAGGATTGCTGTGAGTTCAAGTCCATCATGAGTGAGACTTTTTTTTTTTTTTTTTGCAGACAGGGTCTCCCTCTAGCCCAGGCTGACCTGGAATTCACTATGTAGTCTCAGGGTGGCCTTGAATTCACAGTGATCCTCCTACCTCTGCCTCCTGATTGCTGGGATTAAAGGTGTGCGCCACCACATCCAGCATGAGTGAGACTTTTTTTTAAAAATATTTTATTTATTCATTTTCAAGCAGAGAGAGAGAGGAGAGAGAGAGAAAGAGAGAGAGAGAGAGAAAGAGAGAGAGAGAGAGAGAGAGAGAGAGAGAGAGAGAGAGAGAGCGCAAGTGAGCACCAGGGCCACCACCTTGTGGGTCTGGCATATGTGGGTACTGGGGAATTGAACCCAGGGCCTTAGGCACTGGAGGCAAGTGCCTTAACTGCTGAGCCATCTCTCCACCTCAATGAGTGAGACATTAACAGTTGGAGAAAAGGTGGAAACACAGGTAGACCTATGTTTCCCACACTCCGGAGCCCGAGGCAGGAGGCCAGCCTGGGATACACAGTGAATTTGAGGCTGTTCTGGGCTGCATGTGAGACAGGAATGAAAGCATTTTCAGGAGTATTTTCTTGGTATTATGAGAAACTACTTTCCAGGATAAAAGTATGTTGTTGCATTAATGTGAAAATATGTGGAGAGGTAGAATAGTGAGCTTATTTATGAATTTTTATCAAGAGATTGGGGGTAAGAAAACACTATGGCTTTAAATTTCATTGTATTCACTTAAAAGTGATAGAATTAAAATGTCAGTGTTGTGTCAGAAGTGACATCTGTTGCTTTTTTTTTTTTTTTTTTGGTTTTCCGAGGCACTCTAGCCCAGGCTGACCTGGAATTCACTATGTAGTCTCAGGGTAGCTTTGAACTCACAGTGATCCTCCTACCTCTGCCTCCTGAGTACTGGGATTAAAGGTGTGCGCCACCACGCCCGGCCTTGCATTTTTTAACTTATGAAATGTTTAGATGATAAATTAGAAATGTACAAGAAGGTGGTTTTTCTTTTGTGGTAAGCAGGCAAACAGATTTAAACTGTAGCTCTAGCTAGCCCTGGTTCTCTTCTTCCAGCTCTGGGAATAGGACTCTGGTGTGCACATGCCTGCTGGCTGTCCTGGTGGGACGGGAGCTTGCAGAGCCCAGCCATAGTGACCCCAAGCCTGCTCCTTTGTTGCAGCTGGGCTACAGCTCAGTGCTGACAGTGACCCCGATAAGTTATTTGTCTTCAAATCACGAAGTTAGTATGTGACTTTGAAATGTTTCTATAAATGTGCAGTATTTCTTTAAAATTCATCATACAGTAATGATTTTGCTAACATTTTTAGTCACTGTAAGACCAGTAATTCTCTAAACTAGAAGTTTATAACTTATTCTATATTTTATAGTGTCTCATTAAAAATTATTCAAAAGGACAATTTTATTTGTTCCATGAATAGTTATGCTATACCTATAGTTCTTGTTGGTTGACTTAAATATTTTTAGGCTGCATGTCGAAGGTGTAAGTACATGCTGTACAGGGTGGAAGCTGAAGATCGTGTTGTCTTCCGCTTGGCCAGGACATTAGGAGAGGTCTTTCCTTTGACTAGATTAAGTTGTCTGGTTCATAGACTGCAGCATTACTCTTAAAAACCTTATAAAAGGTTTCTTTGATTTTATACTCGGAAATGGGAGTCTAGAGGCTTAATGTAATGAAAAGCAGATTTAAAAATCTCTAGTAGTATTTTCAAAATTGTTCATAATTTAACCATGAAAATCAGAAAATTAAACATTCCTCTGATCTCATTGTCAAACCCCATTCAGGCTTTGTCATGTCTCATTGATGTCCTTTGTAACTGAAATGCAGTTCACATTTAGTTGACATGCTGCTTTTAGTTCATCTTTCCTTGACTGTAAATGTTACAGACTAATTACTTAATAGAACGAACTTTAATTTGGGTTATCTGGTATTTTTTCATGAAGATTCAGATTTATCTTGGAAATTTCACAGGCCAGAACCTGTTCTTGTCATTGCATTTTTGTCAGGAGGCATAAGATTTCAGTTAGTCATTTCACTGGCATTGTTCAGTGTCACTTGATTAAAGTGTGCTTGTCCACTTTTATGTATCGCTTTCCTGTTGCTTTTGTAACTGATCATCATAAATAATTGTGGCTTAAAACAACACAGATTTATTCTTTGATAGTCCTGGATGCTAGAAGGCCAAAGCCAGCCTCACCGGGCTGCAGTCTCTATCTGTAGTCCTTGGCGGTGGTGGAGAATCACTCCAACCTTGGTTTTATTGTCTTCCCACCTCCTTTTCTTGTTTTTCCCTCTCCTGCCTCTCTCCTCCACCTTGCTACTCTCCCTGGAATTATCTCATTTCAAGGTGTTCTTAATCCACTCATACCTGTAGAAGCCACTTTGTCATTGAGGATGTGGACATCTTACGAGACACACTTCTTCATTTCAAAGTCCTCGTTGGTAATTCAAGCTTTGTGGGGAGGTGCCAGGATCCTGGGGTGCTGTGAGTGGAGAATGGTATTTAGAAGCCAAGATCTGAGTGCTAGCTAGCTCACGGCTACCGGGATTTTCTTGGTCATAGGCACGCTTTAGTAGATAAAGGAAGGGAATGTGTGGGGATCTAGATAAATAGATGGGTAGATAGATGGATAGATGGATGATAGATGGAGTGAGTGGGCGAGCACACACTGTCTATTATTAATTCATGTTGGTGCCTTCAATTCTAATCCCATAGCCCAGGCTGGTACTTCTTTCTTTTTCTATTTGTCACTATTTTTAAAAATTACTTATTTGAGAAAATAGAGAGTGAGCGAATGGGCCCATTAGGGGCTCCTGATGCTGCAAACTCCAGACTCATTTGCCACTTTGCATCTGGCTTTATGTGGGTACTGGAGAATTGAACCCCAGTTGTCAGGCTTTGTAAGCAAGCACCTTTAGCCACTGAGCCACTTCTCCAGTTTGTTACTATCTTTTTAGACAGGGCAAAGGAGAGTCTAGTTTTCTTTTTAAAATTTGAATTCAAACTTTAAATTTTTAAAGTAGTTTTATTTATTTGTACCTGTGTGTGGTGTACATGTGGCTAGTTGCACAGGGCCTCTTGGGCACTGAGAAATTGAAATCTGGGTTGGCAGGCTTTGCAAGCAAGCACCTTTAACCATTGAGCTATCTCCCCAGCCCTTATTTTAAATTTCCATCTGGAACTTGAATAGATGCATATACTGTAGTTTGGTTGGGTTCCTTCACACCATCCTCTCTTGCCCCCTCTCTCCAGCCCCTCGTTTTTGTGACATATTAACAGATTTCATTAGTCCCCTGCATATGTAACTGTTTCTTTTTTCACTCCCCCCCCTACTTGGGTCCCTCTTCACCCCATCAGGCTGTGATCCCCTTGCCAGGTAGCTCTCCCATCTGGATGCCCTCCTGAAGCAGGTAGTGATAGAGAAGCTACACTTCTTAGGTCCTGTTCTTGAGTGTTCTGTGTGCTAAGTTCTTTTACTTCACTGGCATCTCATTGAAGGATTGCAGTTTTGTACATTTTTTTTTAATATGGTGAAAATTTTATGTTTAAAATTAGCTAGCTGGACTCAGTTTTGTTGGCAACATTCCAAACACCATAGCCAGATATAATCAAGACAATGCCTTAATTTGCTTGTTTGTCAAGGCAGGGTCTCACTCTAGCCCAGGCTGACCTGGAATTCACTCTGTAGCCCAGGCTGGCCTCTAATTCACAGTGATCCTCCTACCTCAGCCCCCTGGCCTTAGTTTTCCTTTTGTTCTTTGAGATAGAATCTCAATGTATCCCAGGCTGACACTGTATCCAGGCTGGTGCTCCTACCTCAGCTGTGAGTTACCATGCCCAGCAAGAATGCACCTTTTTCTGTCGAGACTAGCTTCTTGACTTTCGTCACTGATGTCATAGAGCCTCTCTTCACACCCCATTTGATCTTGGTATTCGAAACAATCACCTGTCTTCATGGTAGACTCCGTGGCCTGGGGAACTTGTTTATGGCATAGTGATCAAGTTTGTTGCAAGCAAGGCACTCTACCAGGCCATTTGAGCTCCTTTGTGGTGTGTTGGGTCCTGAAGGTGGGCATTGTGCTGATCTGGATTGGCTGCTTGGCTTTCAAAACCCTTGCTTTGAATTGAACTTTGGAGGGACAGGCTTCCCTTTTCTGCTCTGTGTTCTTTATATCACAAAGGTAACAGAAAAACCTTTACCCAAACTCAGTGATTATGGTAAATTTAGCAAAATAATATATATTTTAGCTTTGATTTAATTTTTAATTGTATTGCAAATTTTTCATAGTAATGAATGCTTTTGTTATAGCTGTTATATTAATGTTTCTTTTTCTTTTTTCTTTTGTTTTTTTCGAGGAAGTGTCTCACTCTAGCCCAGGCCAGGCTGACCTGGAATTCACTATGTAGTCCCAGGCTGGCCTCCAACTCAAAGCCATCCTCCTACCTCTGCCTCCTGAGTGCTGGGATTTAAGGCGTGTGTCATGTCACCATGCCCTTTCTTAGATATATTGATTATATGACCAAGTATTTTAGGCTCAAACCAGTTCCTAAATTTTTAGAGAAGTTTCACTGGAAAAATACTTACCTGATTGCTCAACTTTCCCTGATAGAACATTTGTTATAAATGACAGAAAACAACCTGGATTTTTGAAAAGCTGATTTGGGCAGGTAGCACGTTCATGCCCTGATAGCATGTCAGCCTGGTGGTGAAGGTGTTTACTCTGCTCAGTTTTCATTGTGAAAAATGCTATAAATTTATCTTATTTTTCTTTTTTGACAGAACAAATTCGATTAAAGAATATCAGAAAAGTATATGGAAGATGCATGTGGTATCGTTTACGGTTATTAAAACCCCAGCCAAATATTATTCCTACAGTAAAGTAAGTAATAGATTTCAATAACAAATTATACTCAGTGCGTCCTCTTTCCTAAGTGTTATACAAAATAGGGACATAATGATGACTGGCATGGGGGTCTGTAAAGAACTAAGAGCCTGTGATAGAGGTAAGATTAATCAGTCAGTTTGGGAGCTCTGGACAGAAATCCAGAGATGACAGATAAGTCAGATCTCATAAGAAGACCTTGTGAACCACATGTTAGGGTTTGAGTTTATGTTAAAGACTATAGGGAAGTCTTTATTTTATCTTTATTATTTTTAATTAATAGGGGACAGGCTTATGGCTATTATAGCCAGCTTCCCCTTGCCAGTGTTTGGCATGCTCTCCTGCTGCTGTTGTCCACCTGATGTTGGCCAGGAGGTGTTGTCCACCCTCTGCTCAAGCCATCGTTTTCCCTGCTATCATGAAGCTTCCCCTCGAGTCTGTAAGCCAAGATAAACTATTTCCTCCACACGCTGTTTCTGTCGGGTTCTTTCTGCAGCACCAAGAAGTTGTCTACAGCACTAGCACATACTAGGGAGATCTTTAAAAGATTTCTAAAACTACCAGGTGACATGGTCAACCTTTGCATTTTGTGTATAACATACTGTATTGCCAGGTGCTTTATATGTTCATTTAATTCTGCGTTAAATTCTGGGTAGATATTTTTGCTTTTCCTCAAGCTGAGATTGAAAAAGATAAAATAATCCAGGCATGATGGTGCCTGCCTTTAATGCCGGCACTCGGCACTCAGGAAGTAGAGGAAGGAGGATCACTGGGAGAGGCCAGCCTAGGTTACAGAGTGAGTTCCAGGCCAGCCTGGGCTGGAGTGAGACCCTAAGGGATGGAGATAAGATAAAGGCAGGCTTTTCAGGCCCCTCTCTGCTAAAGCAGGGAGCTTTTCACTTTCACTTCTCAATAAACTTCATGTAAGCTTTTTCTCTAAAGTTTCTCCTTTTAAGGTCAGAAAAAGAGAAGATGAGCTAATTTGACTGAGATCATGCAGCCAAAAGTGTGGAGTAAGCTGGCCCAGCTGCGTAGGCAAGCCTCCAGCATGTTGACTTTGAGCAGGCCTGCTTGACTCTGGTGGCTAAGGGTGTGCTGTAGACCATTCTTCACCACAATTTAGAGTGCTCGCTTTGTTCTCTCGAACCTTTCCGACATTGGTTGGACCAGCCTTTTACAAGTTTTGCTAAACAGGATCCATTGGAGGGAGAAGTAATTAGTTCTTTTACTAGTCTATGTTCTTTTTTAATCTCTCACTAATGCAGATCCATAGACCTTTCTGTTATTGTGTGGCTGCATGTAGTTTAATTAGTCCCCTATAAATGATTTATGTGTGGTTGTTCCAAAGATCTGCTGTTATTAAGAAGACCATTTATTCTTCTTTGCACATTTAACCAATTATTTTCTTAGTTTATTTCACAAGTATAATTGCTGGGTCAGAAGTAATCCTTTTTACATTAAATGGTTTACTGTTTACTGAGTTCTTAATGCTTATGTATTTTGACCTAATTCAATGAGTTCAGTCTTAAGGTGTACTTGAAATTCTGCAAATAGTGACCAAGAACATCTGGGGCATAGGAAACACTCTACTAGAGGCTAGAAAATCTATAGGTAACATAGACTTTTCCTTGCTGCGCCTGGAATTTGAATCAGTAGCATAGTAATAAGGAGCTGCATTAGAGTATGTTAGACTGCTAACAGAAGCCATTCGATGGATTTATATACCATTTGTCTTTTCCTCAAACAGGAAAATGGTTCTGCTTGCAGGATGGGCACTGTTCTTATTCCTGGCATACAAAGTCTCTAAAACAGACCGAGAGTATCAAGAATACAATCCTTACGAAGTATTGAATTTGGATCCTGTAAGTAGATTTCTTACAAGCATTCAAAGTTCTATGAAAAACACTGTAGGTCCATATCCTGAAAGAAACTGGGCAGTGCCAAGGGAATCAAAAACACTGTAGGTTCATCTATGCAGAAGAGGGGGCGGAAAGATTGTAAGAGCCGTGGTGGGGGAGACTATCCAGAGGCATGGCACCCTTCAGTAACAACACACTTGGGTCAGGAGGACTGGGCTGAGTACTAGGCTATCCAGGGTCCCCTGCCACAAGGACTGATCCAGACGGCCCACGGAGGAGGATGTCTAGCTGATTGGGGATGGGGAGGGGGGCATTGAGGAATTGGGGATAACAACTCATTGTTTGCCCACTGAATAATGTAACTCATTATGGACAATAAATATATATTTAAGACTTAAAAAAAAAACACTGTAGGTTCATATCCTGAAAGAAACTGGGCAGTGCCAGGGAAATAAAAAACACTGTAGGTCCGTATCCTGAAAGAAACTGGGCAGTGCCAAGGAAATAAAAAACACTGTAGGTCCGTGTCCTGAAAGAAACTGGGCAGTGCCAAAGAAATCAGAATTTGGTCAGTTAAATATTTTATTAAAATAAGATTGAGCCAGTCATGGTGGTGCATACCTTTAATCTCAGAACTTTGGGAGACAGAGTAGAAGGATCACTGAGTTCAAGGCCAGCTTGGAACTACAGAGTGAGTGCCAGGTCAGCCTGGGCTAGAGTGAGACCATACCTTGAAAAAAACGATAGCAAAAAATTATCATTCTGATATATTTGTTTTTACGTTAAGCTGCTGGTATTGATTGCCTTTTAAAATATTTATTTATTTATTTATTTGCAAACAGCTAAGAGAGAGAGAATGGGCACACCAGGGCCTCTAGCCACTGCAAATGAACTTCGGATGCATGTGCCACTTTGTGCATCTGATTACCATATTTATTAAGGATTGGTTTGTAATTGTTAGAATGTAAGAATATATTTTTTAAAGTTTATTTGCAAGCAGAGACAGACAGACAGAATGGGCGCACCAGGGCCTTGAGCGGATACAAACTCCAGATGCATGTACCACTTTGTGCGTATGGCTTTACACAGGTACTGGGGAATTGAACCCAGCTCGTTAGGTTTTGCAGGGAAATGCCTTAATTGCTAAGATATTTCTCCAGCCCCAGAATGTAATAAATTTTTGAAGATGAGAAGTTAATGGACCTATTTAAAAAATATATCTGTAGATTGGTTTAATACAAAGTTAAAAATAAAACTGAGAGGTTATTTATACTGGTGGATTGATACAAATAGCATGACCTTGAATTGAGTAATACTTGGGCAGTATGTTGAGTTTGACTTGAGGGCTTTCAAGCAGCTGGTGCTGTTGTCATAGAAATTCAGGCTAATCTTATATGTTCCTTAGGTGATAGTGTTTTAAAAAATATTTTTAATTGATTATTTATTTGCAAGGAGAGAGAGAGAATGAGTGCCCTAGGCCTCCTTCCAAGGCCTATGAACTCCAGCCATGTGCAGCAGATACTTTGTGTATCTGGCTTTATGTGGGTCCTGGGGAATCAAAGCTAGGCTGTCAGGTTTTGCAAGCAAGCAAGTGTCTTTAACCTCTGAGCCATCTCTTCAGTTACCGTGGGTGATATCTTGATTGAACTTGGGTATATCACTAGATGTTAGAACTGAAAATAATAGTAGAGACCACCTAGCTTTTTTCCATTTACCGAAAGTAAGGCCTGGAATGTGCGACTCGTTTGTGGCTCTAAAGCATTATAAAGCTTCTTGATCCAAAGCTCTTAGACTTCAGAATAAGAAACACCCATCTTGTCGGGCGTGGTGGCGCACGCCTTTAATCCCAGCACTCGGGAGGCAGAGGTAGGAGGATTGCCGTGAGTTCAAGGCCACCCTGAGACTACATAGTGAATTCCAGATCAGCCTGGACTAGAGCAAGACCCTACCTTGAAAAAAATGAAAAACAAAAACAAAAACACCCATCTTCTTGTTCTCTAGTTCTCTACTTTGTAGAAGAGTTGCACGCAGTGTGTCTTAGCTGAGGCTTAGAATTGTAATGATCAGTCATCAAGCACATAAGATAAAAAGATTTTGGGACAGTAAAAATGGTCCAAAAATTATTAGTAGTAGAAAAGCCAACTTATCAAATATTTACTTAAAATATTAGCAAACAGGTGAAAGCAGACAGCACTCAGATTATAAGGAAGTTAGTGACCCTTTGATTTGAGGGTTTACTATTGATCACAGTTTGCTATTCAAATATCTAAATATCTAGTTTTTATTTACTTAAAAATGGCATTAACTAGTTCTGCCCTCATCATCAGTGACTATTATATTGTGTAGCACATAGTACATGCTCATTAAAATAAGTACATTGGTCAAAATAAGCATATTTTTATTTTAAAATGTATGAGATGAAATTTGGGACAAAATACATAGAAGGAAATGCTTTCTCATGCCAAATATTGAGTAGTTTGTTTTAAGTTTGAAGTAGAATGGATTTTTTAAAAAAATATTTATTCATTTTCAAGCAGAGAAAGAGAGAGAGAGAGCAAGCACCAGGGCCACCACCTTGTGGGTCTGGCTTATGTGGGACCTGGGGAATTGAACCTGGGGCCTTAGGCACTGGAGGCAAGTGCCTTAACCGCTGAGCCATCTCTCCAGCCTAGAATGGATTTTTTTTTTAAACAACATTCTACTTGCTTTAAATAACACAAAGCTTTTCCCATTCAGGGAGCAACTGTAGCAGAAATCAAGAAACAATATCGTTTGCTGTCCCTGAAATATCATCCAGATAAAGGCGGTGATGAAGTTATGTTCATGAGGATAGCGAAAGCTTATGCAGCGTAAGTATGATAGGACCTGGTACACATTGTGAGGAGAGGCAAAAACAGTTTTCTGTTTTAATAAAGTAGTAAGTAAATTAGATACCATATAGTTTTATCAAATGCTGACCTAATGTTTGTGTCTGGACCTACTCAGCATCATTAAAGTGGCAATTTAATTAATCTTAAGTAATTTAGAGCTGGCCTGTAGGCTAGTGTTCTTGCCATGTGAATTTAGTTTAAGTAGTTAATTGAGCTATTTTCAAAGCTTCTGAGTAGAAGAGGGTATAGTCCCATCTTTTTTTTTTTTTTTTTTTTTTTTTTTGAGGTAGGGTCTCACTCTAGCCTAGGCTGACCTAGAATTCACTATGTAGTCTCAGGGTGGCCTTGAACTCATGGAAATCCTCCTACCTCTGCCTCCCGAGTGCTGGGATTAAAGGCGTGAGCCACCATGCCTGGCCCTATTCCCATCTTTTTATTATTATTTATTTGAGAGAGAGAGAGAATGGGTGCATAGGGCTTCTTGCTGCTGCAAACAAGCTCCAGACACATGGGCCACTTTGTGCATCTGGCTTTCTGTGGGTGCTGGGGAATCAAACCCTGGCAGGTAGGCTTTGGAAACAAGTACCTTTAACTGTTGAGTAATCTTTCCAGATCTATATTCCCACCTCAATTCATTTTGAGGCTTTTTATTACACTAGATGGATTTCTCTTATCAGTGCTATTGTGTCATTTGAACTATAAAGATAAGTTTAATGTTTACTTTAAATAGCTTATTTTTGGTATCTTTTCAGAATTTTATTATAGTTGATTATTCCTAGTTACTTTATTGTTAGCTGTTATACTTGTTGAGATGTGGATCCCCCTCACCCCCCCCAGTAGGTTCTCAGTGTAGCCCAAGCTGACCTGGAACTCTTTCTGTAGTCCTAGGCTGGCCTCAAACTCCCTATGATCCTCCTACCTCTGCCTCCTCTGGGATTAAAGGCATGTGCCGCCATGC
>PVHP010045831.1:0-13531 GCA_004024765.1 Zapus hudsonius | reverse complement strand
TTTTTTTTTGTTTTGTTTTGTTTTTCGAGGTAGGGTCTCCCTCTAGTCCAGGCTGACCTGGAATTCACTATGTAGTCTCAGGGTGGCCTTGAACTCACAGCGATCCTCCTACCTCTGCCTCCTGAGTGCTGGAATTAAAGGCGTGCGCCACCACACCCGGCTTCAACTGAGTTTTGATACATATTTTCCCCCAAGCAATGACCAAAGTAGCTAATTCGCCAAGCAAGCGCAGGCATGAGATGATACAACCTTACCACTTCAATACATAAGAAAGCCTCAACCTAGCTAGTCATTAGGGCAATGTAAATTACAACCACAAGGAAATATCAGCACAACTTGCTTGCTAGAGTGGCTAAAATGAGAAAAACAGACAATACAGCTATTGAGAGTCTAGGATATTGTCAGGGGCAAAAGCCTTTGGGGGCCATTGGAGGCACACCCTGGCTTAGTCTTGGATGGCACCTGACAGCCTGCCAAGAGGGGCTTGGCTTAATGAGTTTCAGGAGGTGATCACGATTGGCTATTATGCACAGGTTCTTATCATTAACCCTGATTGGCCAGGAAGCTCTTTATATTCTGCCTCGTTCCCCGCAATAAGGAACACACGTTCATCAACCCACAAGCAGTTTGTGTGTGTATTTGTGTGATCACTGCCCTCCGCGGGTGACGGGCAGTGATAGGTGGTGGCCCATACGGGGAGCCAAATACGGGGAACGAACAGAAAAGGGGAACGAACGAAAATGGGGAATGAAAAGAGAAGCGTAGGAAACGAAAAAAATAAGATCTGTTCTCTCTGCTGCTTTTTCCTTCTCCTCTTCTTTCTCTTTCTCTCTCTCTCTCTCTCTCTCTCTCATTATCCATAAATTTAGCCTAGGGAAGAGAAGCAAAAGGTTTGCGATAGAGTGAAAGGAAAAGAAGAAGGATGGGCTCTGAAATCTCATGGGCCCTTGTAGGGGCTCCTTTTTGGGCATTGTCGAAGATGATGGGGACTCTGTTAAAAGTATTGACAGCTCCCATAACACCAGCCAGGCTACCTGAAATAGGAGTGAATGAGGAAGAAGTATATGAAGAGGAATTAGGAGTTGGGTTCAGAAACCCTTGTGAGGAAACTCCACAAGCTGGGGGGAAAGCAGAGCCAACAGCGCTGCCACTTCCTTATAATTACAATGGGGAATGTTCCTGCAGAAGGGAAACCCCATGGTTGGGACCAACTTGCTGTCCTGTATTCGAGGATGCCCAACAACAAAGATGGAAAACTGCTCATGTTTTCCTAAAGACTATAGAGCAGCATGTTCCTTGGTTTCTGGAGGAGGTGGAGGGAACAGCGGATAGGCAGCAGCTCCACAGCGGCGTGCCAGGCCTGAGCGAGCTGAAGCATGCATGGTGGCGACTGTCACGGCCACCCGGGCCCAGGCATCGCACTTCCACCCAGCAGAGAAGCGTGCCAAAGCAGTCTGGTCCAAAGGACTGTGTGACCGGCCGGACCCAAGGATTGCGCTCTGTGGGATCTCGGAAGCTAAGCAGGGTCGGGTCTGGTTAGATGCAAATTCAGCTGTCAAGGTCACAGGACCCAGTGCTCAGCGCGCTGTGCTTAGGTCAGACTCTCAAGGCTTGGAGGTCTGAGAAATTTATAAGGCTTTTTCTCTGTCTCTTCCACCTTGCCAGAATTCCAGGTGCAAGCCCCTTGGGCTGACAATGGAATAACTTAAGCAAGGCCAAGCCCCAGGGAGACTTAGCCCCAGGGAGTACAGCCTTTTGTTTGAAGGAAAGGCCCTACAGGCTAAATTCAATTGATTTGATTTCTAGTCAATTTGTGATAGATTTGGTTTCAGGTCAATTTATAAAGATTTTTCCTCTATAAAAGTCTTGTAACATATGAGACAGAGCAGAGACAGGAGGATGACAAAATGCTTAATTGGCTAATAAAATTTCCTCATTCTGGGTTAAGCCATTTTCCTAATTCTATCATGCTTGAATTTTAACTATGATACAGATTTCTGTCTTCCCAGGTTAACCTCGATCAATTTTGAAAATTCTCCCAATAGGAAAATTGTCATATGTATCCAAAAATTTCAAGGTAACATTCTAAAATAAGTAAATGTGAATGCAGCTTGTCTCAAAGATCATTATGTTTTGCATATACTATTTTAAAGTATGCAACATGAAATTATTAGCAGGAGATATCTTATAAACTCTATAAATATGTGCTAATATTATGGGTTGTCAATTCTCCAAAAATGATATTTATAGAGGTGTTACATACGAGAAATGCCTGTGGTTTCTCTGAATTCTATAAGGTATAAAAAACTAAAATATAGTAAATACAAATATGTGTTGGATGTCAATTTTCCTATGAAAGCAATTACTAGGGCTCATGGACTTTACTAAAGAAAGAGCATATACTTTTGTGCTCCACTGGCTTTTGACTATGGGGCAAGAGCTCTTCCTATTGCCAAATCCCAAAATGGACATATTTTCCAATACTTCATCATAAGTCCGTCTGGCCAACGGGTTTATGACGAATGTAAAGGAAATAAATATACAAGGAGAATAAAGTCCATGATTGTATAGGTAAACTGAGTCAAAGAAAAAGACATAATGTTTTTTTTCTCATCTATCGCTCAATGGTTAGAGACATTATCTGCTATAAGTACTATATATTTTCTGCTTGCTTATAAATTAAAAAGAAGGGGGAGAATGCCCCTAGAAAATGTCTTTCTTAATTTTGGGAATTTTGCAGAAAGACTAGTCATGGCAAATTATAAAAGAAATGATTCTCTAGCTTAAGTTTTTATAAAACAGAGTACAGATGTTCTTTTGCTTAGGCTGACCACTGTTAACACTGGACCTGATCTCTCCAGTTACAGCTGTTGGTTCAGTGACTAAATTGTTTGTGGGTTAAGAAATGCACAAAGGGAACTCTTGGGGTACTCACCAAGATTAGCTATGTTTCTTTATGTTGCTTACTGGCATTGATTTTCTAGGGTGGGTTCTCATATCAAAAAGCATTGTGAGTTTTAAGGAGACGGCTCTATTTGTTTATGCTAATACTGCCAGGTGGTCATCATTTGACTTGTAAAGTTTAATTTCAGTCATTGTGGCTTCTATCCTCCTATTAGATAAAAATGTTGAAATAACTTAAGCTAACAACATTGGTTGTCACAGGTTTTCCTTTTCAAAAATTGCTTGCTTTGTTGCAGATGATCGCAGAGTTTCCACCTAAGATATTATTTCAACAATTGTCTTATTTTGTGTGCTTGAACTAATTCTTTAAGATATTCCCTACTCAATGGTACAGTACTGCAGATACCTCAATGTATCTCAGTTCCTATGGACATCGGTTCTCCTCATACATCAATTGCAGCTCATAAAAAGAGAGATTTTGGAATAGCTTCTGTCATCATTGCTGCCATAGCTGTTTCAGCTGTGATAGCTACTACGACTGCTGTTGCTTTTGCTAATTCAGTTTCTACAGCACGGACTCTCAATAATCTTTCTTCTGCGGCTGCCCAAGCTCTGAACATCTGGGATTAATTAAATGGACAATTTAAAACTGGACTTATGATTTGTTGTCGTCAGCTTTCTAGTTGCTGCACAGAAAGAACCCAAGCAAAGCGGCTTGTGGAGGAATGGGTTATTTGGCTTACGGACTCAAGGGGAGACTCCATCCTGGCAGGGAAAACGATGGCATGAGCAGAGGGCTGGACATCACCTCTGCCACAGCACTGCAAACAGCGGCAGGAAGGTGTGCCAAACACTGGCAAGGGGAAGCTGGCTTATAACCCCATAAGCCCGCCCCCAACAACACAGCTTCATCGAGGTTCTAATTCCCAAATTGCCATCAGCTGAGGATCGATCTATCAGAACACATTCATTTGTTTGTGGGGGACACCTGGATCAAACCATGACATGATTCTTGATCAGCGAATTGTTCGTGTACAAGAGCAACTTGGTATTGTTGGACAATTAATGACATTGTGATGTGTTCATTCTATTGTATTCGTTCTATTGTGGGACTTTGTATAATTGATGTTTTGCAGCAAAAATGTCTAGACAGCTGTCATATATGTTAACTAGTCATTGGACTTATGAGTTTAATCTTTATTGCTAACTTATGAGTGCTAACCCAATCCTTATTGCTAAAGTGCATATCCTGACTATAGTGTCTTCAATAAGAACTCTTGGTCTGATGTGCATTAACGCTTTGCCAATCTCAGACCCGCCAACAACTACAAGCACAGCTAATTAAAGCAAGCCATGTCAGCTATGGGTGATCCATGCTCCCCCCATATATGGCTTAAAATGCTGGATCGGTAGTCAGAGACAGGTAAGATCCATGGAATTACATATCAACCTAAGACAGGGTTCTGACACTTGGAGGTCAGAATTCCAATGACGGGTAAGAGTGTCATTTGCCATGGACAACCTAAGACAGACATGATCCTGAGCCATTTTTTAATAAAAGAAAAGGGTGATATGTCAGGGGCGAAAGCCTTTGGGGGCCTCTGGAGGCACACCCTGGCTTAGTCTTGGACGGCACCTGACAGCCTGCCAAGAGGGGCTTGGCTTAATGAGTTTCAGGAGGTGATCACGATTGGCTATTATGCAAGGTTCTTATCATTAACCCCCTGATTGGCCAGGAAGCTCTATATATTCCGCCTCGTTCCCTGCAATAAGGAACATCAACCCACAAGCAGTTTGTGTGTGTATTTGTGTGATCACTGCCCTCCGCAGGTGACGGGCAGTGATAGATATAAAGGAAGTAGAAGCCCCATACACAGCTTGTGGGAATGCAAAATGAGGCAACCACTTTAGAAAAGTCCGACAATTTTTTTAGTTTAGAGCCTACTTTATAAGTTTCTATAATCAAACTCAGTATATAATACCATATATATATATATTTAATATACTGTGTTACATAGAATGGAAAACAAATAACTTTAACATCTCTAGACCACTATGGCTGTTAATTAATTCTTTTTTTTTGGTTTTTCAAGGTAGGGTCTCGCTCTAGCCCAGCCTGACCTGGAATTCGGCAATCCTACCTCTGCCTCCGGAGTGCTGGAATTAAAGGCGTGCGCCACCACGCCCAGCTTGATTCTTTTTTTAAAAAAATATTTTATTTATTCATCTTCAAGCAGAGAGAAAGAGAGAGAGAATGAGAGAGAGAGAGAGAGAGAGAGAGAGAGAGAGAGAGAACCAGGGCCACCACCTTGTGGGTCTGGCTTATGTGGGTTCTGGGGAATTGAACCCAGAGCCTTAGGCACTGGAGGCAAGTGCCTTAACCGCTGAGCCATCTCTCCAGCCCTTTAATTCTTTTTTTAATTTAAAAAATAAATTTAATTATTTGGTGTATGTTCATGTTTATATACATGTGCATGCGTTCATGTGTGTGAGTGTGGGCACACACAGCATGTATATATATGAAGGTCAGAGACAATTTTCCGGTTTGTCCTCACCTTTCATCTCATTTGAAGCAGGGTCTCTTGTTGCTCATTGCTCTACTTGTGAGCTCCTGAGAAATTCTCCCGTCTCTGCCTCCCTTCTCAACATAGGTGCTCTGGGATTGCAGAAGCCCACTACAGTGTCCAACTTTTATGTGGGGCCTGGGAATCCAAACTCGGGTATTCAGAGTTGCATGGCAAGCACTTAATCCACTGAGCCATCTCCCCAACTCAATGATTCTTTCCTTTTTTTTCCCCAAATATTTTATCTATTAACTTGGAGAGAGAGAATGGGTGGACCAGGGCCCTTTGCCCCTACAAACAAATTCCAGATGCATGTACCACTTTGTGCATTTGGCTTTACATGGGTACTGGAAAATTGAACCCAAGTCGGCAAGCTCTCAAACAAATTGAAGAACCAGAAATGATATCCTGGAATTAGAAATTATTTTGTAGCAGAGTTCTGTTTGATTTGACCATAACTGGCCTGGAATTTCTCTAAGTATACTCTACCCCTCCCATGAATCTCCCCACCCTGACTATGCTACCACTCTTCCCGGGCCATAAAAGACCCAGGCCATGGGCCATAAAGACCCAGGCCATGGGCCATAAAGACCCAGGCCATCCAGAAAAAGGTTAATGGCTAAAAGTTTATAAAAGGATTAACTACAGGGATGTCAAACCCTCCTAAGATAAGACAAGAGAAAATTTATACTAGGGGTAATGCTGCCCTAAGAAATAGAAAGAGTAAACAGACGAAAAAATAATAAACGTGCCTTAAAAGTTGCTTACTTTAAAGGCTATCTAGTTATTTTGACCCACATGAAATTTACAGCTGACTGCACTATCTCACCTCTTTAAAGTCCTGCCACATTCCTGCCTAATTGCACTCCTGTTTGATAAATTTCTTGTTGGAAATGTTCCGAGGTTTTGGGAGATAAAAGCCCCACTTTTTCCTTTGTTACTTGCTATTCTCCGGAGCCCTGCATTGGGGCAAGATAGCCACTGGCCAGTTCTGTGTGCACAAATAGAGCTTGCTTTAATTTGGCCTACATTGGAGTCTGTGGTCTTTTCTTTGCGTTCGTGGGTTCAACAAAATACCTTTATCTGCTGAGCCATCTCTCTAGCCATGATTGTCAATTTCTAGATAAGGCTAACTCAAACCTGGTAAACTGGGAGGCTTTTTTTCAATATAAATTATTTATTTACATATACATTTATACAAATGTATAAATATATATTTACATTTTATTCATTTATACAAATTTACACTTATACAAATGTATATATTTCATTTGTATAAAAGGAATGATAATAGCGGTCTGTTATGCATTAATAGCAGCTCTGGACTTTACAGGTTCTGCAGCCATCTGAACCAATGTTATAGAGAAATCCAGGACATAGCATAAAAATATTTAAAAAATAACCCCCCCAAAACAGCAAAGTTCTGTTTCCGCTCTAGTACCTGGCACCATTGTTCTTTATTAGCTTCTCAATCATCATCTGGAAAGAAAACATTTTTTTTAAAGATAAGATCATACCTCAGGTTAGCCTTGAACTTGCTGTATAACTGAGGACGACCTTGAACTTCTGATTTTCCTGCCTCTATCTCTTGGGTGCTTGGATGCCAGGCATGTGCCACCCATCTGTCTGGAAAGAACACAATCTAAAGTAACATTAAAGATAGCTTTGATGAAAGCACAGATAGAAGGTATTTTATATTCACAGAGGTACGATACAGTATTGGTTATAAATAAAACACTTTTAAAAATGCTGAAATCTAGTCGGGCGTGGTGGCGCACGTCTTTAATCTCAGCACTCGGGAGGCAGAGGTAGGAGGATCACCGTGAGTTCAAGGCCACCCTGAGACTACATAGTGAATTCCAGGTCAGCCTGGACTAGAGCGAGACCCTACTCCAAAAAAAAAAAACCAAACAAACAAAAATGCTGAAATCTTAGAAGACAGGAGACATCTTAGAAGAGAAACTTTCAAGTGAGAGCCTAAGGTCCCTGGTAAGAGAGACCTGTGTTTGTGTGTTGAAGGAAACAAACTTCTTCAAATACTGTCCTCACAGTGAATAGCAACAATGAGAATTTTTGCCAAAGGCCATGAAGATAAGAAAGTGGCACCCTACCACACATAGATCTGAGTAGACAAGACAGAGGAGGTACAGTGGAGAGGGGACAGCACAGGAGGGAAGAGGGAAGAGTGGACCAGAGGGGAGGCTGTGGTCAGTCACAGAACAACTCACTCCTTGAACTTGTCAGTAGCAAGCAGTGGGCAGTGTATAGGTGTGCTTGACCAAGGCACTGTCAATGTGGGACTAGCTCTGTTGTCTATAGTTCTTTTTCTAAAAAAATAAAATTAGGGTTGGAGAGATGGCTCAATGGTTAAGACATTTGCCTGCAAAGCTTCAAGGCCTAACAACCTGGGTTTAATTCCCCAGTATCCATGTAAAGCCAGATGCCTGTTTTCTCTCTCTCTCTCCAATTTAAATATATATATATTGGTTTTTTCAGGTAGAGTCTCACTCTATCCCAGACTGATCCAGAATTGTGGTCTCAGGCTGGCCTCAAACTCACAGCAGTCCTCCTACCTCTGCCTCCCGAGTGCTTGGATTAAAGGCATGTACCACCATGCCTGGCAATAAAATATTTTTAAAAAACATTATTTGAGAGAGACGAGGGGGAGAGAGAGAGAGAGAGAGAGAGAGAGAGAGAGAGAGAGAGAGAGAGAGAGAGAGAGAGAGAGAAGGAAAGAGTGAGAGAGAATGGGCATGCCAAGGCCTCTTGCCACTGTGAGAGAACTCCAGATGCATGAGCCACTTTGTGCATGTGCATCTGAATTTACATGGGTACTGGGGAGTTGAACTCAGGCTGTCAGGCTTTGCAAGCAAGTGTCATTAACCACTGAGCAATCTCTCCAGCCCCTTGTGTATAGTTCTTCTGCTGCTTGCACAAAGTTCCAAGTTGAATGAACTCTTTGGTAGTAGTGCCATAGGGGATGTTAATGAGAAGCAAATGTTATCAGGGAAGATGTTTACTAAAGATGACCATCTGATGTCACCCAGTAGCAGATCATTGACATGGGTCCTGCGGCTGGCTAAGTCCTCTGAGACAACAGCATAAATGCTAGGAATCTTTAAGTTACTTGGCACCTATCCTGATGGCTTAATACAGAGAGAGCTGACCAGAAAACAGCATATGATAAGACACTCCCTCATCCTCTGCACTTCTAAAGACTGGAGAAGAGGCTGGGAAGATGCCTCAGTGGTTAAAGGTGATTACTCTGTAAGCCTACCAAGCAGAGTTTGGATCTTCAGCACTCACACAAAGCCAGCCCTCTGTAAAGTGGGGCACGCACCTGTAATCCTAAGTATCGAAGGAAATGGAAAGGAATCAGGAGAATCCTGAAGCTAGTGTGCCCTTCCCTGTAGTAAAACAAGAAACCCTTGTAGGGTCTATACACAACACATACACATACATATGCACAAAAAATAAATAAATGAAATAAAGACTGGATGTGTGTGAAATTCTACTGCTTGGCTAGAAGTCATGTCCACAGTCTTCTGCAAATGATAAGAATTTTAGGGCTTAACAGATGGCTTACCAGTTAAGAAGCTTGCCTGCAAAGCCTAACAACCTGGGCTTGATTCCTCAGTATCCACCTAAAGCCAGATGCCCAAAGTGGCACATGCATCTGGAGTTCGTTCGAAGTAGCTAGATGCCCTGGCATGCCCATTCTTTCTCTCTCTTCTCTATGTCTCTCTCTTTGCAACTAAATAGATAAATAATTTTTTTAAAAACATAAGAATTTTAGCTGATACCCATATGTGGATCAGGTTAAGACAGATAATAGAAGTCAATGGACAGCTGACATTATATTTGAAGCAATCTCATTTCAGGGTTTTTTTTTGTTTGTTTGTTTTTTTGATGGCGCACATCTTTATTATTTTATTTTATTTTTTTAATTTATTGTCCATAATGAGTTACAACATTTAGTGGGCAAACAATGAGTTGTTATCCCCAATTAGGGTTTTGTTTGTTTGTTTGTTTTGAAGTAAATGGGCTCAATTCATTTAAAAATTTTTCTTCATGCAATTTATTAACTCAAGTGTCATTAATCTTAGAACAAGTTACTGTAAAATTTTAATTAGGTTTTATGAAAATGCTTCAACATTATATTGTAGTCATTTTGAGGGAACGAATGACCTCGGTTGTCCTGAAGGTTTACGTCATGGCATCACTCTTGCCAGCTGTTCCTAAGTTTCTTCAGAAACACATTCAGATAAGCAGATTAATTGGCTGGCTTAATTAATCATCACCATCATCATCATTATTATTAGTTTTGGTTTTTAGAGGTATGGTCTCGCTCTAGCCCAGGCTGACCTGGAATTCTCTATATAGTTTCAGGATGGCCTTGAACTCATGGTGATCCTCCTACCTCTGCCTCAGGATTGCTGGGATTAAAGGCATGCACCACCATACCCAGCTATTAATTCATTATTTTTGACAGCAAGCTAAAAGCAAACCAGTTGTCTGAAAGTTAACTATAGTTTGAAAAAAAAATGTAGTGATCCAGAGATCTGCCCTTAGTTTCTTCCTTATTCTTCTCTGGCTCTGCAGGCCTGAACTCTAGGATCTCAGACTGCAGCTGAGTTTGGCCAATGGGAATCTGTGGTAGGAAAAATAATGATCCTCCAAAGATGTCCACAGTCTCGTCCCCAAACCTGTGAAACATTATATGGCGGAACTGAGGGGCAATTAGCCAGGTAGCTTTATTTTCAGATAGTTGGCTAAGGATGGGCCCAAGGTGAATTCAGTATTTCATCCAGTTTCATCCAATCAGCTCTCTCTCACCCCCTACTCAGGTGTGCTGACTTCTTCCTGAGCCAGCCCCCTGAGCATCAATCAGCTCTCTCTCAGACTCACCTGAGCCTGAGTAAAACCCACCAGAATAGATTATAAAGGTGGGCATAGACTCTTCTTGGCTGTTAATCTTTCCTGATGCAGGAACCTCCAGGTACCTGCTCTGGTAAGCCCCCCTCATTTTAGCCAGACTGGGCTGGGATGATGGGGGAAGGGACCCTACTCTCACATGGACTCTGTACTCCCTCTGGCCTTCCACATGGCAGGTGCTCTCTGCACTTCCTTCTTTTTCCTGTTCATAATCTAAACTTTATCCTTTGATCTATGGATTTTAATTCTTTAAATTCATAAGATAAGAATCTGGGGATATCCCTTGGCATATATTGGTGTATTGGCAAGCAACCCCAAGCCTCCCATTGCAGAAGGGACTTTGTAGATGTGATTAAGGTTAGGGACCTTGAGATGAGGAGATTATTTTGGGCTACCCAAGTAGACTCACTTTAATCACACAAGCCTTTGAAAGTAGAGAATTGTTTTGGGTTGGGAGGTCTGAAAGATCAAATCATGAGGAACACTTTGCTATGCTGGCTTTGAAGGTAGAAGAAGACCGTGATGGACAAAGGCTTGTAGGCAGACTCTAGACATTGATAATTACTCTTGTTAGACATCCAGCAAAGAGACAGGGACCTAAGTTGGCACCTGCATGGTTCTGACTTGCCAACAGCCTGAACGAACTGGAAATCCATTCTCCTTTTAGCCTCCAAAAAGGAATTCAGCCCTTCCATCTTGACTTGGGCTTGACAAGACTCTAAAGGATCCAACTAAGCCACACTGATCTTGAACTTGAAGTCCTGAGGCCCCTGGGGCTATGCCAATATCAGCTCTTCCTATTGTTCCTCTAACCTGGTATCCTCAGGGCTTCCTGCTGTTGCTAATGTTTGGGTTCCTTTCATTTCATGTGTAGTAGACAGCTTCACTTTGCTGGGATGAACAAACCAGGCACAGTTTAGGGGAGGAAGGGATTTATTTCAAGCTTACAGATTCAGGGGAAGTTCCATCAAATGGCAGAAAGAAGCTGCTTCCATACATCTAAACAGAGAGAAACAACCACCTCCAGCCAGCAAAAACCAAAAGCAGCAAGCAGGACCCCCAGAGCTCAAACCTCTCTGCATACCTTTGGGCTGGAATTCAGATCCACCCCAAGCACACTGTTGGGCTGTACCCCAGGACCCACCCCCAGTGACTCCTCCTCCAGCCAGGCAGCTGGAGATCCAAGTTACAAGCTTAATTAAATACCTGAGTCTATGGGGATACACATTCAAACTACCACACCATGGTAGGCTTCTCAGCCTCTTCCATTACCAGCTTTACTAATTCCCTGTGGAATTTCCTTCAGCTTTGAATAATCTGAGTGGGTTCAGTTTCCTGTGGGATATGACCTTGTGGGATAAATATAGTACAATATATAGCTTTAAGTTGGTTGGTGGTGATTGAAAAGGGTATACGATCACTCATCCATTAAACATTTTTTTAAGAGCCTAGGTCAGTGATGAACAGGAAAGAAAAGACCTTGAACTTCATATTCCAGCCAGGTAAGGCAGGATTTTAGCCAGCAATTAAAACAAAGCATTGATCTTATGATAAGGTAAGAACAGGAATCCAGGAGAACATAATGCAGGGAGTTCTTAAACTGGTCTAGAGGCTCAGGTGGGATTCCATAAAGAGGAATATTCAGTGGACTTGGAAAGAGTCCAGAAGTATAATTGACACTGCCAGGGAAAATGGGGAGGGGGGCTGGAGAACAAGAGTGACATGATCCTGCAGGAAACATTAATTGTGTCATTAAAATTGGCCTTGCTCAGTCCTGAGTGCAATGAGTATCTCAAAGTATAGGGTCGACACGAAGAGTCAACCAAGCTACGTAAAGCTCACAGTTTACCCAGTGGCTGAGTCTTCTGTGTGTGGAGAACCCATAAAAAAGGGCAAAGAAGTTTTCAAGCATTCTAAAGTTTCCTTGCATTGCCTAACTCAGCCTCTTGCTCCATCCCTCTCCTTCCCCTGCCCACCCCATTCTCATGCACAGGCTGCTCCCTCAGTTCCCAGAAACCAGGGTACACCTGAGGCACAGGTCTGGTCAAGAAGCTTCTAGAGGAGTTTTTGTTTTCCTAACTGAAGAGGCCAGATTGGGTTTATGCTGCTTTGCCTCCCCTTCCTTGCTGTGAGCTTGGATATAACGTCTGAAATGGCGACAGGAGGCAAGGAGAACAAGCTGACAAGCCACTGCTCAGCACTGAAATGGCATTTTCCATTTCCTGTCTGTCCTCATGTGGAATTGGGCCTTGGGAGCCTCAGCCTTGCAAGTTGCCGAGAAAGAAACTGCATACTTGAAAAAGAAAAAAAAAGAAACTTTTTCTTTACTACAAGTAATATGTTCAGTTTTTAATAACTGACATAGATTGTATTTTCTTTTTTTCTTGTTTCCCAGATTTGGCTTGAACTTCAAAAACACAAGTAGGTTTCTGGTCTGTCATACAAGAAGCTTGGATGTCACCGTTCTGTCCTACCTGAACCAATCAAAACATCAGCAACTCTCCTGAGATCCATAGGAGAATGAATTCACAGAGCACACTGCCATCTCAAAAATTGGAGAGAAGCAGAGTTCACTCAGGCAGAATTCCTGTGGGAACTAGATCCAGATGGGAAATTGACAGACTGAAGAATTGATAGCCATTCAGTGTGATACCTCTGAGGGGGAGTGACTTAAGGGTGACCAGTCACACAGAGGTCCTCATACTTTCCTCAGTTTCCCCTCCCTGTGTCCTACTAGCCCTCACAGTAAGTATCAGATAAAGGTTCCCTGTGCTTGTGGGAGAAAGCAATCATTTAGAATGATGTCAGAGCATCTTCTGCCTCCGGAGGAACTATTCCCAGAGCCCAGCTTGCCAGTGGTGGACAACCCAACCCAGCCCACTCTAACCTTCCTGTCCCACCCAAGAGGGAGAAATTGAAAAGCACTGGTAATGAAAGACCCCCCAAGGCCTCTCTCAGGAGAGCGTACCCCAAAACTCCAATAACCACACCAGCAGATGCAAAAGCAAGAGGATTTCATTCTTCGGCTGCGCAGTCGGGCTCCACAAGCAGGCAGATGAATGTCTAGGCAAGATGGAGCCCCGAAGAACAAAGGAGCAGGGTATTTATGGACAGGAGCTATCTAATTA